>JAOANR010000007.1:47478436-47537946 GCA_030278955.1 Hygrophila difformis | reverse complement strand
GGTACCTCGAACCCTAAACCCTAAAACCTAGGGTCTCAACGTTTCGACCATTGTACCCTTAACGTAAACAACTGAAATAAATAAATACAAATCCTACCGACTTTTAGTGGACATTGCTCGATTTAGTAAATCACTTTCTTCCAACACTCTATCAAATATCCAGAACTCTAAACCTTCTTTGTGCTCGCGTGTTTATAACAGAATGGCACCTAGGGGGCGACCAAGGACCTTACCGACCACTCCCAACACCCACGAAACACCAGGGCAGCAAGATGAACAGGCACCTAACGTCAAAGCACCACACCCAGTGGGCCCGATGCCCAACCTAGCGGAAAGGCGAATGAGGAATATGGAGGAACTACTGGTCGCACTGGGCAATGCTTACGTTAACCAGGGCGGAGCTGCCGCGGCACCACCACCCGAAGCAAGTGTAACACCCCGGTTTTTGGTCACCCAGGTCGGGGTGTCACCGCCACACCTCCCTAGCAAGACAACGGTTTCTCCGAGCTTACTAAAGAGATGCAAGGCTATGGTTTTTCAGGATTTAAAATATTCAAACAGCCCGTTCATATATAATTTAAAAATAATACATCAAAGTTGCAGCGGAAAATAATATTTACATAAGTACAATGCAGCGGAATTTAGATATAGGGCCAACATGGCCTAATCACGGGTTAAACAGGCCCGTTCATGCACTTTCTAGTCTAACGTAACATTTACAATTAAAGCATTTCCCCAAAATTCCCATGAATGCATATGATGATGCATATTCTTCAGCTCTGAAAGAAGCAGAAAAAAAATACGGTTTTGGTCAGCACTACGTGCGAGTAAGTTAACACATACAAATTATGAGGTTTCAAAGCCTTTATTAAAATTTAATGAAAACATGTGCATAATTTAACAATTCATGTAATCGCATAATTTAGAAAGACATGGATTCATCAGGTCATCAATATAGCTTGCAACGTAATTAAATAGTTGCCATAATTTAAAAACACAATTTAATACGGATTTAGGTTTGGAATTCTCATAAACTTCTCGGTTCATATCTTTTAGAGATCACCACTGTAACACCCCGGATTTGATAACCCAGGCCGGGATGTCACCGCCACATCTCTCTAGCAAGACACGGATTCTCCGAGCTTGCCAAAGAGATGCAAGGCTATAGGTATTGCAAAAAGATTTAAAATCAAGTCCGAACTATGTAAAAATAATAAGTACCATCCACACATATAGTAGTAATAATGTATCGCAGCGGAAAAATGTAAAATGGGCCGACATGGCCAAAACTCGGGATTTACATGCCCGTTATGCAAGTATCGTAAAAAGCAAATAAACAATGTTTAATAAATCCATCCCCCAATGCACATGCTATGCATTATCTCCGTACTCTGAAAGAAAAAGAGAAAACAACAATTTTTATCAGTATATAAAATACTGAGTAAGTCGATCCTAATATAGCAATAAAGAGATTTAATTAGATAATTTAAAATTTCACTCCTAACATGCATTCACAAAATTTAAAGGAAATAATAATTTTAATTGTGTATTTAAACATGCATCTAATCCACAATAATAATTTAGTCATGCCATGAAATTTAAAGACATAATTTAAATGCATAATTTAAAGACATGCAAAAATAAATAAATACTTAAAAATATTAAATCTTTTATTTCCCCGTTACGTAACCATTTTCTCAGTGTTTTGTATAGCCGGTGATCCGGCAGGCCGCAGCCGTGTCGTAAGTATCTTGTATAGCCGGTGATCCGGCGGCCGCAGCCGTATCTGCCATACCCAGTAACCACTCCGGAGCCTCGAGAAATCCATACGGACAACCCGAGAGAGTAGGCCATGTATCTCCCGCCGATTGGCGTAATATCTCATCAAATTCTCTCGTCCATTATAGGCCCGAAAAGAAAGGCTAGAGGGGCACCCTGCAGAGCACTCACCCTCCACCAAGTATCTCATGTATCGTTTAGATTTAATGTATCGGGGTTTTTCAAATGTGTAGATGTATCGTATTTCAAATCTTTGATCGTTCGTTTCGAAAATTTCAAAATCCTTCGATTTAAAGGTAATCTTGGCGTCACAGTTTGCGCCTTTTCAATTTAAAAATCCGTTTTAAGCCCGAAAAATCTGAAATCTTCACACTTTATGCAAAACACCCTAACGAACAACTTTCGTGTTTTAACTTTTTCGAAATAAGTTGAGGAAACATGTCAAAAAATCGATTTTACTATGCAATCAGAAATCTGTCCCGAACTCAGGTATGACACAGTTCAAAATTTCGACGTTTTAACATAACAAATGGACTTAAAAATTCTGAAATTTTAACCACATATACTAGACATGATTATCTACAACTTTCATTTAGATTGTAAAGATCAAATCGGACTAGAAATTATAGAAACATGCTCATCAAGTTCGAATATGAAAACTGTCAGTTTTTCGAAAAGTCCTAGTAAACAGTTTATGTTCGGTGCGATTTGAATAGCAAACCTTAACGAAAATGTCTGAAATTTTTACACAACCTAGATTTATGTGTTAGGATTAAAAGTCTAGTTTTGAGTTTCTCGGATTGAATCCTCGAAATATGAGTTTTAGGCCGATTACAGAAACTGCGCAAGATGGGGTTTTTAAGTTCGATTTTTACGTTTCGTTACATTACGCCTATACCGGACGCCCCGAAATCACCCGTATTGATATGGAAGGCTCAACTTACAGTGATAGAGAGTTTTGGGTCGTCCTAAGGTCGCTGGCTCGTCCAAAATCCTAACGAACGGATCTCCTCAACGTCAAGCTTCCGACTTTGCCTACGATTTCGAATCGGACGAAGAAATCAATGTTAGATCAAGTTTTTGGGTTCAAAAACTTAAATAGAAATCTGTGAAACGACTTACCACAGATTAGAACACTAGGAATCTTGTATTCACGCCTCCTCCGTCGGTTCTCGTCGCCTGGGAAGTGGTCGGAAAGTCGTCGGGAAATCGCCGGAAAGTGTTTTGGCTTTGAGAGAGGTGAGAGAGTTTGAGGGTGAATGGTGACTGATGAAAATGGTGGAGAGGCTGCCCTAGGTCGCCTAAATGCTTCCCCCTTCGGCCAAAATCTGGTTTCCAAAAGTCGGGAGGTCGAATTATGGTAAGAAATCGCCGAAAACGCGTAAGTTGCCAAAACCTGTAGGGCCACGCGGGGTTGGCGCGCCTTTTAGCCAACCCCGCCCGGCCAGCGCGCGAGACTCGCCTGGACTGCGGTCCGGGCGGGTCCGTGCGATCCGATCCGTCGGGTCTTTTCTCCTCTCTTTCGGACTTCTATCCTTCCCCGTTTTCGTGGCTCGATTTTTTCCGGGTCATTTCCGGATTATGCTTCTCATCATAAATTTATTCCGTCTTAATTCGATTACATGCTTGAAATCCTAAGACCGTCGGTTTTGGTCCGTCGGGTTCTAATTCGTCGTCCCTTTGACTTCCGTGCATTTCCGCGTCTATGGGTTCTCGGAAACGAAACCTTCTCTCCTATTGGATTAATTCCTATTTTTATATTCTAAAATTTACGGGTATTACAGTCTACCCCCCTTAAGAACCAACTTCATCCTCGAAGTTGTACTTCATCCTCTCGCGAGTTCGGGAATTGTTTGATTAAGCGATTGTGTTATTGTGTGTCGTTGTTTGTTATTATTTGACTGAACCCAGAATTGAAATTTCCGAGTTGCCTACGTACCCCGTGAAGGGATCAAGTCATTACGTAGTTCAAAACAATTTGAATTTGTTTATTTGGGGTACAAAGTATTCGTACAAAATATTCATAAATACTCGGGTTGTCACATCCTCCCCCTCTTAAGATTACAGTTATGTCCCCATAACTGTTTGTTGCACTGTCTTGGAATAGGGTTGGGTAACGCTCCCTCATGTCTGCTTTCCAGCTCCCACGTTGCCGTCTCGGCTTCGTGGTTAGACCAAAGAACCTTAACCATCCTCACGGTCTTATTCCTTGTTACCCTCTCCTTCTTGTCGAGTATTCGCACCGGAATTTCTTCGTAGCTTAAGTCATCGTCCAACTCAATTTCCTCCGGTTGGAGTACGTGGGTCGGATCATGGACGTACTTCTTCAGTTGCGAGACGTGGAACACGTCGTGGACACGAGCGAACTGTGGCGGCAATGCTAGTCGGTATGCAAGATTTCCCACTCTTTCTAGGATCTCGTAGGGTCCTATGTAGCGTGGGCTTAATTTTTCCCCGCTTGCCAAAGCGCATCACACCCTTCATCGGTGATACCTTTAACATGACCTTATCGCCTATTTGGAATTCCCAAATCTTGGTCGTCTCACGTCGGCATAGCTCTTTTGCCGGTCTTGCACGGCTCTCATCTTCCCTTGGATTATTTTGACTTGTTGAGCCATGTCCTCAACAAGTTGCGGTCCAATTACCATAGTCCTCTCGCCCTCTTCCCAGCTCAATGGGCTTCGGCATTTGCGTCCATACAGTGCCTCGAAAGGTGCCATGCCATGCTAGCATGGTAGCTGTTGTTGTAGGAAAATTCGATCAAGGGTAAGTGGTTTTCCCAACTTCCTTTAAACTCTAGTACGCATGCCCTCAGCATGTCTTCCAAAGTTTGGATCGTCCTTTCCGTTGTCCATCCGTCATGGGATGGAACGCGGTACTCATCTTTATCTTCGTACCGAGGGCTTCTTGTAGTTTTGTCCAAAAATGTGAGACGAATCTACTGTCTCTGTCCGAGATGATGTCGTGTGGTACTCCATGTCGTCGTACCACGTTATCGACATATGCCCTTGCCAATTGGTCCATGGACCAGGTATCCTTCATGGGGATAAATATGGCAGCTTTTGTCAACCTATCCACGATCACCCAGATTTTATTCATCCCCTTCGGTGAACGTGGTAACCCCGAAACGAAGTCCATTGAAATGCTATCCCATTTCCAACTTGGGATTTCCAATGGCTGCATTAATCCTAAGGGTTTCTGCCGTACGGCCTTAACCTTCTGGCAGGTAAGGCATCTCGCCACAAACTCAGCTATTTCTCTCTTCATGTTCGGCCACCAATAGTTCTTCTTTATGTCCTTGTATAGCTTCTCGCCTCCGGGGTGGACCGAATATGGGGTATTATGGCCTTCCTCCATTACTCTTTGCTTCAGGTCCTCGCATTTTCGTGGTATGCACCACCTTCCCTTGAAGCGGATGCTTCCGTCCTCATGGATTTTAAAATCCATTGCCTTTCCTTCGGCAATGCTCTTCCTAATTTCCTCCAGCTTTTCATCACCCTGTTGTGCTAGTCGTATCTCATCAAGTATGGTAGATCCTACTACCATCGTGTTGACGACCTCACTTACTTCGCCGGAGTGTACCAACTCCAGACTTAATTTCGCCAAGTCTCTATACAACTCGGCCGGTACCACAAGTGAATTCACCACGTGTTGAGTCTTTCGACTCAAGGCATCGGCCACGACGTTGGCTTTCCTTCGTGGTACGCGATTTCCAGGTCGTAATCCTTAATCAGTTCCAACCATCTTCTTTGCCTCAAATTCAGCTCTTTTTGCGTAAATATATACTTGAGGCTCTTATGGTCGGTGAACATCCGACACTTCCGCCCATAGAGGTAATGCCTCCATATCTTTAGAGCGAACACGACTGCGGCTAGCTCTAAGTCGTGCGTCGGATAGTTCTCTTCGTGTGGCTTTAGTTGATGTGATGCGTATGCTATGACCCTTTGATCTTGCATTAGCACGCATCCCAATCCTTCCTTCGAGGCGTCGCTGTACACCTCGAAGTCTCCGTCTTCCGATGGTAATGTCAACACCGGTGCTGTAGTAAGCCGTTTCTTCAATTCTTGGAATGCGGAATCACACTCACTGGTCTAGTCGTACTTCACCCCTTTCTTTAGCAGCTGTGTCAATGGGCGAGCGATCCTTGAAAAATCCTTTACGAACCTTCGGTAGTACCCTGCCAAGCCGAGAAAACTTCTTATCTCGGTTGGATTCTTCGGTGGCTCCCATTCGGTCACTGCCGAGATCTTTGCTGGGTTCACTGCCACTCCGTTGGCGGATACGATATGTCCCAGAAATGCCACTTCTCTTAGCCAGAAGTCGCATTTGGACAGTTTGCCATACAGCTGATTTGCTCGTAAAATCCCTAACACTTTGTGTAAGTGTTCGGAATGCTCTTCTTCGCTTTTCGAGTAGATCAGGATGTCATCTATGAACACCACCACGCATTGATCTAATAGTTCTCGAAACACGTTATTCATGAGATTCATGAACATAGCTGGGGCGTTCGTCAGTCCGAATGATAGCACCGTGAATTCGTAATGCCCGTAGCGAGTTCTGAATGCCGTCTTTGGGATATCCTTTTCGGCGATCCTTAACTGGTGATATCCAGATCGTAGGTCGATCTTTGAAAATACTGAGGCTCCCTTCAGTTGGTCGAACAAATCCTCGATTCTTGGCAACGGGTACTTGTTCTTGACCGTGACTTGGTTAAGTCCTCTATAATCGATGCATAGTCGCAGACCTCCATCTTTCTTCTTCACGAATAAGACCGGGGCTCCCCATGGGGACGTGCTCGGCCTTATGTAGCCCTTTTCTAGCAACTCCTCGAGTTGTTCTTTTAGTTCCTTCATTTCCAGCGGCGCCATACGGTAAGGAGCCTTCGAGACAGGCTCCGTTCCCGGAATAAGATCTATAGTGAATTCCAGATCTCTCTCAGGCGGCATGCCGGGAACGTCTTCCGGGAATACATCCGGGTATTCTCTCACCACCGGAATGTTATCCACCTTGACCTCCTCGGCCTCAAGGTTATGAATGTAGCAAGCATATAACGCGTAACCCTTACGCATTAAGCTAGATAGCTTCATGGCGTTAACTATCTTGGTAGACTTCTTAGGGGGTTGGGAGTAAAAGATGACCCTCCTTCCCCGACTCTTTGACAACGTGATCTTTTGTTTTTGGCAATCGATCACGGCTTTATATTGGGTTAGCCAATCCATTCCTAGTATGACGTCAAAATCCCGTAGTTCGAATTCTACTAAGTTCGCGAAAAACTCTACGTTCTTTATAACTATCGGAATCCCGTTATATCGCTTAGAGCATGATACTACCTCTCCCGATGGAAGTTGAATCCCTAAGTTAATCAATTCGCACTTAGGTAGATCTAGTTCAGGTAAGACTCTAGATGATATTATCGAACAACTAGCTCCTGAGTCAAATAGAACTCTAAGGGGTGTACTTAAGACATGGAACGTACCTCCCATTACGTCCCCTTGCATAGGCACATCTGCCTCATTGATGACATTCAATCGCCCCATTGGGCGTCCCGGGTTGCCTTGCTGACCCCGGTTCGGGTTCTGATTCTGTTGCTGATTTGGATTCTGTGGGGGACGTTGATTCTGATTGAGATTCTGATTCTGAGGGGGTCTATACCCCTGGTTGTTTCCATTCCGTCCATCCTGGTTGCGAGGCTGAGTTGGCCCCGTGCCTAAGTCCTCTCTCTTGGTGATGTTTTCCAGTCGAGTGCGGCACTCATTCGCCATGTGGCCGTTGCGACCACACCTGTAGCAGGCGCCCTGTTGGGGGCACCCTCTGGCCAAATGAGGCCTGCCGCATCTCGGGCAAGGTGGTACCGGGTTACCCCGGAAAAGGGTTCTATCGTCATATCCTCTGTTGTTGTTTTGAGGGGGTCTGTTCAGATCTCCCCGAAAGTTGTTCCCTACAGCATTGTTTCCGGAACGGTTGTCTCTACCCCTCTTATCCTGACCCTGAGATCCTCGGCTAGCTTATCTTGCATGGCACGCCACCAGTCATCCGCCTCCCCTCCGAGATAGTACGATGCCACAGGCACCTTCTCGCCAATTGGACACTTCACCGCGTTTAGTAGCTTGTCGAATGTTCGAATCCATTCTTCAAGTTTAGCCGGGTCCTCTTCTCCGGCGTAGTTCGGCGGACGATACGAGTTCACCATAGCTAGGTAGTTAATGCGGGCCTCGGGTGGAGGTACCGCAGCGGCCTGGCCTTGGTTCACATGCGCGTTCCCTATTGCGATGAGAACCTCTTCTAGAGTCCGTAGGCGCGCGTCCATGTTGTTTGGCATGGGGTTTGCCGGCTCTTCTTGAGCGTGTACCCCTTCGCCGGGTATAGGCATTTCTGGTTGCATAGGGGTTTCGTTGGTGTTTGGAGTAGTGGGCTGAGCGCGTGGTCTTCCTCTCGGTGCCATGCTGTTGCAAGAACAAGAGAGTTTAGATTCTTTTGTTGAAGTATTATGTAATGCTTAGGAAATAATTTGACTAAATAAAGGACGATATTAACAGGTATCAGTCTGTTGGAACCTGTTAGTATAGGTTGTTGGGGTTTAGCGTATTGTTTGTTGTTATTCGGGGTTGGTTCTACTTACTGCTTTGTTTTTGTTTTGTTTTGTTTTTTTGTTTTTTTTTTTCGTGAACAGTAACCTGTTCAGGTTTTTTTTTTTTTGGACCCTAGGGTTCAGGGTTTAGGGTTTAGGGTTTAGGGTTGGAGATACCCTTGTTCGACTAGGGTTCAGGGTTTAGGATTTAGGGTTTAGGGTTGGAGATACCCTTGTTCGATAATTATCTCCATACAATGTATATATTTACTACTTGTATTTTTGTTTAGTTGTTATCTATAGGTCATTGGTTATTATTAACTTGTTCGTTTGTTGATCGGGTTTTAGTAGGGTATTCGAAGAGAAATAATTTAATTAAAATGTAAGGAATACTTTAAATATAATTGTATAAAATAAATGCTTGTAGATTTATTACTCAAGAGAAAATTTTTCAGCTGATTACAAGCATTCGTAACAGGAATGAAATAGTAGTGCTGGTACTAGTTTGAAAAAAAGGAATATAGATAGTAGTGCGTCAGTATGGGCTCCAAGTCTAGAGGGCATGGGTAGGTACATCCTCGATGGGATCGTCCTCGTCGCTGGATACGTCAATCGGTGCTGCAGCATTAGGGTGAGGTCCCGGGTTCTGAAGGACCCCCCCCCCCCGTCAATCTCATTGGCCAAGGTAGTCAACTCCCAGGCTACGTTCCCTATTTGTTCCTCCAAGTCATCACCCTTGTCTTGGAGTTGGGCCATTTGGGCTTGGAGTTCGGCGACTTGATTTTGCAGCTGGGTTATGTTATGATGATCGTCTCCCTAAGATGCCCCAGATGGGCCACTTGGCCCTCTAGTTGTCCTACTCGAGTCTTGAAATAGTTGACATGTTGTTGGGACTCTAAATATGCGTTAGTCAGTTTCACCATCAAGTTGACCATGTTCATGTTGGGTTCGGCCATCTAGTGTCAACAAGGAGGTTAGAGTTAGAGTATGTTTCGAATATAAGTCATGATATGCAGGAATTTAAATCTACATGAATATGCACATGCAATCCCCCCAAAAATTAATCTTAGTGTACTTTTAAATTTAATCATGGAAAAAAAAAAGTTGGGCCTATATTGGGCCAAAATAATAATTTGGACTTTAAAAAGTAAAAACATGGGTATTGGGTCGAAATGGTTGGGCTTAAAATAAATAATTATAAATATTGGGTCAAAATAATTTAACCCCCTTTGGGCTCAAAATATTATACTACTTGGGTAAGAAAATTTTTGGGCTCAAATTTTGGGCTAAAATAATAATACTAGTAGTCTTAAAAATAATAATGATAATAATAAATTTAAAAATAATACTTAGTTCAAAATAATTTAAGATAAAAATAGTAGTAGCTTCAAAATATTCCGGGCTCTGATACCAACTTGTAACACCCCCGGATTTGATAACCCAGGCCGGGATGTCACCGCCACATCTCTCTAGCAAGACACGGATTCTCCGAGCTTGCCAAAGAGATGCAAGGCTATAGGTATTGCAAAAAGATTTAAAATCAAGTCCGGAATCTATGTAAAAATAATAAGTACCATCCACACATATAGTAGTAATAATGTATCGCAGCGGAAAAATGTAAAATGGGCCGACATGGCCAAAACTCGGGATTTACATGCCCGTTATGCAAGTATCGTAAAAAGCAAATAAACAATGTTTAATAAATCCATCCCCCAATGCACATGCTATGCATTATCTCCGTACTCTGAAAGAAAAGAGAAAACAACAATTTTATCAGTATATAAAATACTGAGTAAGTCGATCCTAACATAGCAATAAAGGGATTTAATTAGATAATTTAAAATTTCACTCATAACATGCATTTCACAAAATTTAAAGGAAATAATAATTTTAATTGTGTATTTAAACATGCATCTAATCCACAATAATAATTTAGTCATGCCATGAAATTTAAGGACATAATTTAAATGCATAATTTAAAGACATGCAAAAATAAATAAATACTTAAAAATATTAAATCTTTTATTTCCCCGTTACGTAACCATTTCTCAGTGTTTTGTATAGCCGGTGATCCGGCGGCTGCAGCCGTATCTGCCATACCCAGTAACACTCCGGAGCCTCGAGAAATCCATACGGACAACCCGAGAGAGTAGGCCATGTATCTCCCGCCGATTGGCGTAATATCTCATCAAATTCTCTCGTCCATTATAGGCCCGAAGAGAAAGGCTAGAAGGGCACCCTGCAGAGCACTCACCCTCCACCAAGTATCTCATGTATCTTTTAAATTTAATGTATCGGGGTTTTTCAAAAGTGTAGATGTATCGTATTTCAAATCTTTGATCGTTCGTTTCGAAATTTCAAAATCCTTCGATTTAAAGGTATCTTGGCGTCACAGTTTGCGCCTTTTCAATTTAAAAATCCGTTTTAAGCCCGAAAAATCTGAAATCTTCACACTTTATGCAAAACACCCTAACGAACAACTTTCGTGTTTTAACTTTTTCGAAATAAGTTGAGGAAACATGTCAAAAATCGATTTTACTATGCAATCAGAAATCTGTCCGAACTCAGGTATGACACAGTTCAAAATTTTGACGTTTTAACATATCAAATGGACTTCAAAAATTCTGAAATTTTAACCACATATACTAGACATGATTATCTACAACTTTCATTTAGATTGTAAAGATCAAATCGGACTAGAAATTATAGAAACATGCTCATCAAGTTCGAATATGAAAACTGTCAGGTTTTTCGAAAAGTCCTAGTAAACAGTTTATGTTCGGCGCGATTTGAAATAGCAAACGTTAACGAAAATGTCTGAAATTTTTACATAACCTAGATTTATGTGTTAGGATTAAAAGTCTAGTTTTGAGTTTCTCGGATTGAATCCTCGAAATATGAGTTTTAGGCCGATTACAGAAACTGCGCAAGCTGGGGTTTTTAAGTTCGATTTTTACGTTTCGTTACATTACGCCTATACCGGACGCCCCGAAATCACCCGTATTGATATGGAAGGCTCAACTTACAGTGATAGAGAGTTTTGGGTCGTCCTAAGGTCGCTGGCTCGTCCAAAATCCTACGAACGGATCTCCTCAACGTCAAGCTTCCGACTTTGGCCACGATTTCGAATCGGACGAAGAAATCCAATGTTAGATCAAGTTTTCGGGTTCAAAAACTTAAATAGAAATCTGTGAACGACTTACCACAGATTAGAACACTAGGAATCTTGTATTCAACGCCTCCTCCGTCGGTTCTCGTCGCCGGGAAGTGGTCGGAAAGTCGTCGGGAAATCGCCGGAAAGTGTTTTGGCTTTGGAGAGAGTTGAGAGAGTTTGAGGGTGAATGGTGACTGATGAAAATGGTGGAGAGGCTGCCCTAGGTCGCCTAAATGCTTCCCCCTTCGGCCAAAATCTGGTTTCCAAAGTCGGGAGGTCGAATTATGGTAAGAAATCGCCGAAAACGCGCAAGTTGCCAAAACCTGTAGGGCCACGCGGGGTTGGCGCGCCTTTTAGCCAAACCCCGCCCGGCCAGCGCGCGAGACTCGCCTGGACTGCGGTCCGGGCGGGTCCGTGCGATCCGATCCGTCGGGTCTTTTCTCCTCTCTTTCGGACTTCTATCCTTCCCCGTTTTCGTGCTCGATTTTTCCGGGTCATTTCCGGATTATGCTTCTCATCATAAATTTATTCCTTCTTAATTCGATTACATGCTTGAAATCCTAAGACCGTCGGTTTTGGTCCGTCGGGTTCTAATTCGTCGTCCTTTGACTTCCGTGCATTTCCGCGTCTATGGGTTCTCGGAAACGAAACCTTCTCTCCTATTGGATTAATTCCTATTTTTATATTCTAAAATTTACGGGTATTACAACCACCGCTAGGGCTCTTATGTCCGCCAGCCTTACGCCTGGGCTCTTATGTCCACAGGTATCATGGTCGATCTTTTAGTTAGAGTTAATCCGTCTGCTAGTCATACGATCAGTGTTTCGCTAGGGCTCTTACGTCAACCTAGACATACACTTGGGCTCTTATGTCCCAAGCCGCAGAGAACATTGACAGTATCTAGCTTAGTCATAACCCGCAATATTTTAATCTTCTTGTTTCGTGTATCGTATTTCAAAGTATTTCTATCCGTTTCAACCTCAAAGGTTAATTTCACCGTTTCCACAAGATTTCAAGTTTTGACTCGGTCAACCACAGTTTACTCTAAAATTCGTTAAAAATCAGATTTAATTTCAAAAATTCCGAAATTACATGACTGACTCCAAAACGTCGAGATCTACAACTTTCGTGTTTTAACTTTTTCAATCCGAGATACCTAAATAGGTCGAAAACACCAATTTTCACAGAAGTATAAATCTGTCCGAATTTAATGTATCACAGTTTAAAGATTTCGAATTCTACCATAGCAATTCAACTCCAAATTTGATGAAATTTGACAGAGATCATCTTAAGACAATTATCTACAACTTTCATGTTCGGCCAAAGATCTAAATCGATCTGGAACCTATGTCAAAAACGTGATCAAGATCGGTCCTAAGTTCTGTCAAGAATTTCAAGATCTAGATTCAAGCAGTTCGGTTTCGGTTGGTTTTCTCATCTCAAATCGTCTTTAAAAATTCTGAAATTTTTACAGTAGGTAGATCTAAGCCTTATGAACGTTTTTCATGTTTTAAGTTTTTCCGTTTGGAGTAATTTTAAGGTTCGGAAAAATTCGTCAAGACTGTCGCGTTGATAGAGAACATAAGTTGACAGATTTCGATTTCTAGTTTAATCTTTTAGTTTCGAACGTTTTAATTCATCCCAAAACCATGTAAGAGTTAACTTACAGATCTATGGATGTCTCGGCTCGATGATTCGGAGGCGTGGCTTCCACGTTCTTCGTTCTCCCTCCGAGATCCTTCGTTTTTCCTCAACGCGTCCGGATCGGGGTTTAGAATAGGAAAGATGTTTAATTAGGATTCGTTTTCGAATCTTGAATGGAAAAGAATGGACAAGAATGGTTCGAATCTTACCCCGATGATCGAAGACTCCTAATTTTCGTCCAAGTCAGTCCCTTGATTCGGTTTTGTGCCTCCGACGACTCCGGAATTAGGGTTTTGTGTGTAGAGAGATTTCATAGGATTTTGTAAAGATGTTCGGGGCTCTCAAGAGGGTTTATTTATAGATATTTAAGACCTAGGGCGTCCAAGATCTGACCCCAAGCGTCTTGAGTCGAGATATGTTCAACCGAAAGTCGAAAAATCCGCGTTCGGGCGAGAAAATCGCGGAACGGCCACAACTGCCAAGTGGCGCGCTCTTGGCGCGGTAAACCCCTAAAGACCGCGCGGCGACCGCGCCGTCCTGGCCTGGACTTCGGTCTGGGCCGGGTCGTGCGATCCGTCGGGCGTTTCCTCCTCTCTTTCGGACTTCTATCCCTCTATGTTCCCGGATTCGAATTTCCGGGGTATCTTCGGGCTCCGATTTCCTATCTTAATTTTATTCGGATCTAAATTTATATTTGGACTCGAGTTATTGAGTCTATCGGTGTCAGGTCCCCGTGTACCCATTTATTCGATTAAATTGTCTTCGACTTCCCGGGTTCCCGGAATTTTGATTCCTTTTAAATTTAAATTCCATTTCTCATCTTTTATGCTTCCTTATCCATTTATCATGTTTATTATATTTATTTATTTATTTATTTTATGTTGCAAATTTCTCGGGTATTACAGTCTACCCTCCTTAAGAATCAACTTCGTCCTCGAAGTTGTGTTTCGGCTTTTCTCGTGCTCAAGTCTTTTGTTTGTTTTATTATTTTATGACTGAACTTAGAATTAAGACTTCTAAGCTGCCTACGTACCCTGTGAAGGGATCAAGCCATAACGTAGTTCCAAACAATTTGAATTTGTTTATTTATGATTTAGGATACATCTTATCGAGTCGAACTCCAAAGATAAATTATTACGGGGTATCACATCCTCTCCCCCTTAGGACTTCAGTTATGTCCCCATAACTGCCTATTCATTATTCTCAAGAGGGTTCGGGTTTTGGTCTTGTTCCTCGTCACTCTCCCCTTGCTGAAGGTTCACCAAATCTACTCTCCTCTCGATCGCCTCCTCTGGCGTTCGACATCCACTAGCCTTGTGACCAAGCTTGCCGCACCTTCGGCAGGTTCCAGGCTTCGGGCATTGGCGCACCAGATGTGCATGGTTGCATCGTGGGCAACGTGGTATAAACGCACCACGGTTGTCGTCTCCCCCATTGTTGAGACCTTTATTTCCTTTCCTTCGGGATCCATTGTCTTTCCTAGAGTTGTTGTTGTTGTCTTTCCGATCCTTCTTCTCAAGTCCTTGCGAGTCCTTGGTTGACTCACGATGTTCCTTACGCTTCAATTGCTGGATTCGAGCAATTGATACGGCGCGATCATATATCGTCTGCAGGTTCGGGAATTGTCCTTCTGCAAGTATCTCCCGGATACTAAGGTTCAGACCCATCTCGAATTTCTGAGCCTTGTCAGAGTCGGTTGGTACTATCCTCGCAGCGAATCGTACTAGCTCCTTGAATTTGCTGTAGTATTCTTGTACCGTTTGTGCACCTTGCTTTAAGTTGATGAATTCCTCGTACTTCGCAGTCTTGGTGCTCAGTGGGTAGAATCTTTCCCTCAAAGCTTCCTTAAGTTCTTCCCAGGTGTAGGCTTCTTCGTCTTCCACTGAATTCGCTTGGAGATTTTGCCACCACTCATCGGCTTCGCCTCCTAGGTAGTAGGTCACTACGTGTACCTTCTCCTCATCAGGGCACTTGATAGCATTCAAGAGCTTGTCAAAGGTACGGATCCATCCTTCCAACTTGGCTGGATCCTCTTGGCCGTCATAATGGGGTGGGTGGTAAGGGTTCACTAATGCCAAGTAGTTGACTCGGGCTACTGACGGAGTTACTGTTTGTGTCCTATGCACCTCGGCATTTCCCAATGCTACAAGGAGTTCCTCTACAGTTTTTAAACGTGCTTCCATATTATTGGGCGCTTGAGGCACTTGCTCTCCTAGGTTCTGAGGACTTCCACTGTTGTTGGGCGTGTTGGAAAGGTTAGCGCCAGTGCCGTTTGGACTCACCTTCCTTGGTTTCCTCCTAGGCGCCATTTTCTGTTATAACGTGTATAGATTAGCTTATCTTGGTTTAGGTAGATCGCTCGAATGAGGCGTTTCGTAAATTTCTAATTTCAAATTTTTCGGGTTTGTTGTTTGGAAATCCAAACAAGATTTTTGGAATAGAGAGTGTTTAAAGACTTGATTTTTATTAGTCCACACAAGGAAATTTTCTAATTCGTACAAGGATATGAATGGCTAAAGCCGAGAGTTGTTATGCTTAGGCGTGCGCTTAGATGGACGCGATCTAGAACTAAGGCAAGATCAGTCTCTAGTTAGCGTTTCTAATTCGATATCAAGTCCCTATGTTATCCAGTGCAAGCAAAAGACCTAGGTTAACTTCGCCAAGATTCTAAGTTAAAATTCGCAAAGATTCTATGTTGAAATTCGCAAAGATTCTAAGTTCTCTACATAAAAGAGATGCAATATGCAAATGCGAATGATGATTTCCCCCCAAAAATAATTTATGCACTATATATATATTTTTCCCATGGGTTTTAAAAAAAAATTTCTCCATGGAAATAATACTGTAAAATTTAAAATAATAGTCAAAATATTAATAATAGTTTAAAAATGATAATGGTTTAAAAATAATAGTTTAAAAATAACCGGGCTCTGATACCAACTTTGGTATCAGATATTGTCTTTAAAATAAATAGCTTTAAAATATTCTGGACTCTGATACCACTTTGTAACACCCCGGTTTTTGGTCACCCAGGTCGGGATGTCACCGCCACATCTCCCTAGCAAGACAAGGTTTCTCCGAGCTTGCTAAAGAAATGCAAGGCTATGGTTTTTCAGAATTTAAAATATTCAAACAGCCCGTTCATATATAATTTAAAAATAATATATCTAAATTCCGCTGCATTGTACTTATGTAAATATTATTTTCCGCTGCAACTTTGATGTATTATTTTTAAATTATATATGAACGGGCTGTTTGAATATTTTAAATTCTGAAAAACCATAGCCTTGCATTTCTTTAGCAAGCTCGGAGAAACCGTGTCTTGCTAGGGAGATGTGGCGGTGACATCCCGACCTGGGTGACAAAAAACCGGGGTGTTACAGCAAGGATCAATTACCTGGCTTCTGTGAACCCCTACCGACCTCCCTACTATGTCGGTGAGGAAGACCCAGCTAAGCTCGAGGAATGGTTAAGGACCTTTGACAAATTACTGAATGCTTTAAGCTGCCCGGAAGGAGAGAAGGTTCACGTGGCTTCGTACTATCTGGGCGGCGAGGCCGATGACTGGTGGCAAGCTACCCAGGGGAAACTTAGTGAAGACGACGAACCTTACTCATGGCACGAGTTTATGGAATTACTCAGGGAGCACTTCTACCCAATGAGTACAAAGGCAACACTGTACGAAGAGTTCTCATCCCTGAAGCAAGGGGAGAAATCCGTCCAAGAATATTATGCTCGGTTAAGGAGTTGGTGAGATTCGCGCCTCAGATGGTACCCACGGACGGGGAGAAGGCGCAGAAATTCGAAATGGGATTGAACTTGTCAATTCGAGAGGTGATGACCGGAGTTAACTACCCGGACCTACAAGCTATCTACGATCGTGCGGTAGCAGTCGCACGAGTGCAACAGCTAAAAAGGAAGGCTGCTGGGGAATCTAGCCGAGGGGCACAAGGACCAGACAAAAGAAACCGGGACAATAGGACGGGCAACACTACTGGTGGGGACAACTTTCGGCGATGTCCGAACGGGAATGTTCAAAACAACTATGTTTGGAATTTCAACCAAGGAGGACGAGTGCCACCGTGTCCGAGGTGTGGCAGGCCGCACCTGGTGAGGAGATGTCCTCAGGTGGGCGAATGTTTCCGGTGCAGCCGTATTGGCCATCGGAGAGAGGAATGTCGAACCCGACTCGAGAACATCACGAAGAGAGAAGATTTGGTCACTGGACCCAACGAACCATTCAACCAAGGAGGCAGGAACGACAACAATCAAGGATATCGGCCTCCTCAGAATCCGAACCAGCGCCCTCCAAACCAGCAACAAAATCCAAATCCGAATCAGAACCAGCCGGCCAATCAAGGGAGGCCGATGGGAAGGTTGAACGTTATCAACCAGGCTGACATACCCGTGCAGGGTGATGTGATGGCAGGTACCTTTTATGTCCTAAGCACTCCACTTAGAGTTTTATTTGATTCCAGAGCCAGTTGTTCAATGATATCTTCGAAAGTTGTAACTGAACTATCTACCTAAGTGAGAGATGATTAGCTTAGGTATCCAACTGCCCTCTAGAGAAGTAATAGCATGCTCTAAGCGTTACAATGGAATACCTGTAGTAATAAAGAACGTAGAGTTTTTCGCGAACTTGGTAGAGTTTAACATCAGAGACTTCGACGTCATATTAGGGATGGATTGGCTAACCCGATATAAGGCCGTGATCGAATGCCAAAAGCAAAAGATCACGCTGTCGAAGAGTAGAGGGAAGAGAGTCATCTCCTACTCCCAACCCCCTAAGAAGTCTAACAAAATAGTCAACGCCCTCAAGTTATGTAGCTTAATGCGGAAGGGTTACGCGCTATATGCATGCTACATTCATAATCTGGAAGCTGAAGGAGTTAAGGTAGACGACATCCCAGTGGTGTGGGAATACCCAGATGTGTTCCCTGAAGACGTTCCCGGTATGCCACCAAAGAGAGATCTTGAATTCACCATAGACCTCATTCCGGGAACGGAACCTGTCTCGAAAGCTCCTTACCGCATGGCGCCACTGGAAATGAAGGAACTAAAGGAGCAACTCGAGGAGTTGTTGGAGAAGGGATACATTAGGCCAAGCACGTCCCCATGGGGAGCACCGGTCTTGTTCGTCAAGAAGAAAGACGGGGGGTTACGACTGTGCATCGATTATAGAGGACTTAATCAAGTCACCGTCAAGAACAAGTACCCGTTGCCCCGGATCGAAGATTTGTTCGACCGACTAAAGGGAGCTACGGTATTCTCAAAGATCAACCTACGCTCGGGATATCACCAATTGAGGATTGCCGAAAAGGACATCCCAAAGACGGCGTTCAAAACTCGTTACGGACACTACGAGTTCACAGTGCTATCATTCGGGCTAACGAACGCCCCAGCGATGTTCATGAATCTCATGAATAACGTATTTCGAGAATTGTTAGATCAATGCGTGGTGGTGTTCATAGATGACATCTTGATCTACTCGAAAAGTGAAGAAGAACATTCCGAGCACTTACACAAAGTGTTAGGGATCTTACGAGTAAATCAACTGTATGGTAAGCTGTCCAAATGCGACTTCTGGTCAAAGGAAGTGGCATTTCTTGGGCATATAGTATCCGCCAACGGAGTGGCAGTAGATCCGGCGAAGATCTCAGCAGTGACCGAGTGGGTACCGCCGAAGAGTCCAACAGAGGTAAGAAGTTTCCTTGGACTAGCGGGATACTACAGGCGATTTGTCAAGAACTTCTCGAAAATCGCACGCCCGTTGACCCAACTATTGAAGAAAGGGGTAAAATACGACTGGACCAGTGAGTGTGAGTCTGCGTTCCAAGAATTGAAGAAATGACTTACCACAGCACCAGTATTGGCATTACCATCTGACGACGGAGACTTCGAGGTGTATAGCGACGCCTCGAAAGAGGGATTGGGATGCGTGTTAATGCAAGATCAAAGGGTTATAGCATACGCATCGCGTCAACTAAAACCACACGAAGAAAACTACCCGACGCACGACTTAGAACTCGCCGCAGTCGTGTTCGCCTTAAAGATATGGAGACACTATCTCTACGGGCGGAAGTGTCGAATGTTCACCGACCATAAGAGCCTCAAGTACATATTCACGCAAAAAGAGCTTAATTTGAGGCAGAGAAGATGGTTGGAGTTAATCAAGTATTATGACCTGGAGATTGCTTATCACGAAGGAAAAGCCAACGTGGTAGTCGATGCCCTGAGTCGAAAGACTCAACACGTGGCAAATTCACTCGTGTTACCGGCCGAGTTGTACAATGACTTAGCGAAATTGAGTCTAGAGGTGGTGCATTCTGGCACGGTAAATGAAGTCGTCAACGCGATGGTAGTGGAACCTACCATGTTCGATGAGATACGACTCGCCCAATCGGGTGATGAGAAGTTGGAGGAGATTAGGAAGGACATTGCCGAAGGAAAGGCAATAGATTTTAAAATCCATGAGGAGGAAGCATCCGCTTCAAGGGAAGATGGTGTATACCACGGAATTGCGTGGACCTGAAGCAAAGAGTGATGGAGGAAGGCCATAATACCCCATACTCGGTCCATCCCGGAGGCGACAAGCTGTACAAGGACTTAAAGAAGAACTACTGGTGGCCGAACATGAAGAGAGAGGTAGCCGAATTGGTGGCGAGATGCCTTACCTGCCAGAAGATCAAGGCAGTATGCCGAAAACCCCTAGGACTAATGCAACCATTGGAAATCCCATGCTGGAAATGGGATAGTATCTCGATGGATTTCGTTTCGGGGTTACCGCGTTCACCGAAGGGAATGAATAAAATCTGGGTGATCGTGGATAGGTTGACAAAAGCTGCCATATTTATCCCAATGAAGGATACTTGGTCAATGGACCAACTGGCAAGGGCATATGTCGACAATGTGGTACGTCGGCATGGAGTACCCCATGACATTATCTCGGATAGAGACAGCAGATTTGTCTCTCAATTTTGGACAAAACTGCAAGAAGCCCTCGGTACCCAGATAAAAATGAGTATCGCATTCCATCCCATGACGGATGGACAGACGGAGAGAACAATCCAGACGCTGGAAGACATGCTAAGGGCATGTGTGCTAGAGTTCAAGGGAAGTTGGGAGAATCATCTACCTTTGATCGAGTTTTCCTACAACAACAGCTACCATGCTAGCATCGGCATGTCACCCTTCGAGGCACTGTATGGACGTAAGTGCCGAAGTCCATTGAGCTGGGAAGAGAACGATGAAACGGTGATAGTGGGACCACAACTTGTTGAGGACATGGCTCAACAAATCAAGGTCATCCAAGGGAATATGAGAGCCGCTCAAGATCGGCAAAAGAGTTATGCGGACGTGAGACGGAAAGACTAAGAATTTCAAGTCGGCGATAAAGTCATGCTGAAGGTATCACCAATGAAGGGTGTGATGCGCTTCGGCAAACGAGGAAAACTAAGTCCACGGTACATAGGGCCATATGAAATCCTGGAAAGAGTGGGAAATCTCGCATATCGGCTAGCGTTGCCACCACAATTTGCTCGTGTTCACGATGTGTTCCACGTCTCCCAATTGAAGAAGTATGTACACGATCCGACCCATGTGCTTCAACCGGAAGAAATTGAATTTGAGGATGACTTGAGCTACGAGGAAGCTCCGGTGCGAATACTTGACATGAAGGAGAGAATAACAAGGAATAAAGTTGTGAAGATGGTCAAAGTCTTGTGGTCTAACCACGAGACGGAGACGGCGACATGGGAATTGGAAGCCGACATGAAACAACGTTACCCTACCCTTTTCCAAGATGAACCGACCACAGTTATGGGGACATAATTGTATTCTTAAGGGGGGGGGGGGGGGAGGATGTAACACCCGAGAAAAATAAATTCAAATTGTTTTGAACTACGTTATGACTTGATCCCTTCACAGGGTACGTAAGCAGCTTGGAAATCTAAATTCTAAGTTCAGTCACAAAATAAGTCTCAAAACAAAAACATAACCAAAACCATCCTAGCGTTTAACCCGAAGAAACCGAACACAACTTCGAGGGCGAAGTTGATTCTTAAGGGGGGTAGACTGTAATACCCGAGAAAATTGCTAAGAGAAATCGGAACTAATTTAATGAGATAAATTATCGCACGGAAATGTTACGAGCATCAACCCGAACTCGTAATAAATTCTAGATGGAAAATTCGAACCGTGAATGACCCGGAAAATTGAGCCGAAAATGTAGAAGGATGGAAGTCCGAAAGAGAGGAGGAAAGGACCCGACGGATCGCACGACGCGCCCGGACTGAGGTCCAGGCGCTGGCCACGCGGGAACGCGCCAACTCCGCGTGGGAGCGCTGAACGCGGCAGATCACGCGATCATGGCGATTTCTTGCCAAAATTTCGCCTCCCGACTTTGGTAAGTAAATCGGACGAGTGGGGAAGCTTTTACCCGACCTAGCGCTGGCCACTCTATTCACCATTCGGCAGCCCCCCCCACTCTATTCACCATTCGGCAGCCCCCCCAACCACCCTCAATCTCTCCCAAAGCCGAACACCTTTCCGACGACCTTCCGGCGACCTTCCGACGAGTATTCCGGCAAAGACGGGATGAGCGGGACAAAGCCACTGCCTTTTTGAACCTTGGTAAGTTATGTCATAGTGTTAATTTCGTCCATAAGTCTCAGAAATCAAAAATCTAACACTCGTTCCTTTGTTACGATTTCACGTCGGGGGGCGCGATTGGAGAAGTTGGCCGTTCGTCGCGACCTTAGGACGTCCGAAAAGCCCTTACCACGACCCTATTCCCTAACTAATTAAGTTAAGACCTTACTCTTCAATTTTTATGGTTTATTGTCGTTTGAATTAAAAGATCTAGACACGTAACTAAAATCGGTTTTCAAAAACCCTATTTTCGACCAATTTCAGAAAGTCACCTAAAACCCGACCTTCAGGAATTCAAACCGAAAACTTTTCAACGTAGATTTTGTTCATAGGACTTTAATCTATGTTGTGTCAAAATTTCAGCCATTTTCATAAAGGTTTGTTACCCCAAATCGTACCGTAAATTTGCTGTGTAAAAACCTAACGTTTGGAATCTTGATAGTTTCATTGACTCGACTTGATGCATATTTTTCACCCATTTCTAGATCGATTCAACCTTGCATTTCTAAACAAAAGTTATAGATACTTATGTCTATATTATGCATAAAACATTTCATGAATTTTTGAGTTCATTTGATATGTCAAATCGGACGAATTCAGAACCTGTTTCAAACCGATTTTTGAATCCGCGCGTAAGCAGTGTATTGGTGTCGATTTTTGAACATCTAAAACTCATTATTTCCAAAATTTTAAAACATGAAAGTTGTTCATTAAGGTGTTATCTACATCCTGTAAAAATTTCGGACCAATTGGATTTAAAATGAATTTTTAATCAGCGTTGTACGAAACTGTGACAGAATGAAATGTTCGGGCAAAAATCTTCTCTCGTAAAGAACTCGAAATTCGACTTACTTCGAAACCTTATTTCCAGAAACTTAAAACATGAAAGTTGTTCGTATGGGTGTCCTTGAGCTACTGTGAAAATTTCAGAATTTTTGGTTAAAGGACGAATTTTTAATTTAAAAAGCCGTAAACTATGATAAATTGGATTTTTCGAACTTGAGAAAACTCGAACTATGAAATGCGATATCGAATATCTTGTAATCGTTGAAACATGAACTTTCGAAAAATCCCGTTCAGAGTGAGCCGATCCTCATGTTATCATTATTTTGAGACTGCCTCATTAGTGGTCTCCCTACTATCTGAGATTGCCTCGTTAGTGATCTCGCGCGCTATATTTATTTGGATTGCCTCGTTAGTGGTCCTACTATCTTTGAGACTGCCTCGTTAGTGGTCTCCCATTTATTTGGATGCCTTGTTAGTGGTCCTACGATTTGAGATTGTCTCGTTAGTGATCTCCCCGGTATGATGTCCTCTTCTTAGTCATCGGGATAATATTAAAAGACTTGTGAGTATGTATTTAATTAGATTGTATTTATTTATCATGCTTTTAAATTATGCTTTTAGATCATATTGTGCGTTATGCTTTTAAAATTTCGTATTCTAGTCTTGTACAATAATAATCATGTCTTTCCGCTGCAAGTAATCTACAAATTTAAAATTTAATTGTAATATGCATAAAAGGTCTAACTTTTAATTAAACACATACAACGCCTTAATTGTTTACTTAGGGATTAACTTACTCGGTATATTTTTATACTGATAAACCCGTTGTTATTTTTCTTTTACAGAGTATGTCGAGTGACGCATGCTCATGCATTGGGGGAAACTATTTCATAAACACTTCTATTTCTTGCACTTCAGTACTGTTTTAAATCGGGCCTGTTAAAACCCGAGTTTTGGCCATATTGGCCGTGATTACTTTTCCGCTGCATTTACTCTATTTCGTGCATGGATGATTACTACTTCCGTATTCTGAACTAAGTATTACTCCCTCCGTCCCACTTCAAGTGTCTTGTTACTGTTGGGCACGGGAATTAAGGTAGAGTTGGAGGGGAAAATTATTTCTATTTATAGAAAGAAGACATTTGTAATGGGACATCCAAAAATAGTAAGTAGGACATTTGGAGTGGGACGGAGGGAGTATTATTTTCCGGACTCAATATTGAAATGTTTTTAAATCTTTTACGTACCCATAAGCCTTGCATTTCCTTAGTGAGCTCGGGAAGCCGTGTCTTGCTAGGGAGATGTGGCGGTGACATCCCGGCCTCGGTTACCAAATCTGGGGTGTTACAACCCAGGCCGGGATGCCATCGCCACACCTCCCTAGCAAGACGCGGTTTCTCCGAGCTTGTTAGAGAGATGCAAGGCTATGGTTTTTCAGAATTTAAAACATTTTAAATAACCCATTTATAAATATATAACAAAAATCATTACATAGTATTATCTAAGTTGCAACAGAAAGTAATATTTAAATATAGATATAGCAACGGAAATTTAAATAGGGCCAACACGGCCAAAACACGGGTTATACAGGCCCGTTATGCAAGTCATGTATAAAAACGAGAGTAAACATTCCCATATGCTCATGTGTAAGCCTCATACTCTGAAAAGAAAAAGAGAGCAACGGTTTGTCAGCATAAACATGCTGAGTAAGTTAACCCCTAGCATACAATAATGGGGTTTCAAAGCCTTTAGTTATTTAAGAAATAATTGACTTACATTTAGCACGATTGCATGCACTATATAAAATAGCTCGACTAAATAATGGAAGTTAATTGTATAAATCCAAGGTATGAATTCCAAATGATCACAGATATAACTTGCAAGGCGATTAACTAAATTGACAAAAACCAAAACACAATTTAACAAGGATTTCATTAGATCTCGTATAAATTTCTCGTTTCAATTCTTTTATAGATCACCATTCGCTAGGGCTCTTATGTCCACTAGCCTCATGGTCAATATTTTACTAGGGTCCTTACTTTCGCTAGTCATACGCTTGGGCCCTTATGTTCACAAGTCACACAATCAATATCGCGCTAGGGCTCTTACGTCCGCTAGACATACGCTTGGGCCCTTATCTCCACAAGCCACATAGTCAATATTGATAGTATCTAACTTGGTCACAAATCACCAATGTTTCAAAAGAATTAAGAAAAATGTTTTTTATTTGTTTAGACATATCTCGCAAATCATGTGTTTCTTAAAAGACTAGTTTTTCAACATTTCAACCAAGCCATTTCCACAGTGTACGCCATCTCAGTTTAAAAATTCATTTCAACGGCAATCGACTTGAAATTTCTACAGTAGATCAAAAACACGCTAACGAACAACTTTCGTGTTTTAAGTTTTCTGAAATTATGTGAGGAAACGGGTGAAATTTTACAATCTTTACAAAAGCCAAAATCTGTCATAATTGTCTAGACAGCGCACTGATTTTCAAAAGAGTTTTTAATATAGCAAACAACCACCAAAATTTATGAAATTTTACAGACACTTAAAAGACACCAAAATAAACAAGTTTTATTAGAGGCAAATTATGCAAATTCATGACGGATTAAGTTAGATTAATCCACTAAGTTCGATTTAAAAATTTGTCGACTTTTCCTTCTCGGACACAGTGTATTCAAAATGGGTTTTGACTATCCAAACATTAATGAAAATGCACGAAATTTTACAGGCATGTTCTCAAGACATTTATCTACAACTTTTATGTTTACACCAAAGATTATTTTTTACCACAAGTGATAGAAAAATGCACATCAAGTTCGATCATATAATCTGTCTCAGTTTTTGAAAGGTTCATGCACAACAGAATATGTTCGACGCGGTTTGGGGTAGCAAATCTTAATGAAAATGCATGAAATTTTACAGAGGTATTCAAGACTCATAGATCTACAAATTTCATGTTTAGCACAAGTCCTAATTCGGCCTAGATCCAAGGTTAAAATGGCTAACAAAATCGAGAGTGAAATCTGCCAAGTTCTAAGTTCGAAAATTATTCAGAGGTGTTCAGACTCGGATTTCGGTCATCAAACTTTAACGAAATATTGTGAAACTTTTTCAGCATGTAGATCTATGTCTTAGGAACACTTTTTATGTTTTGAGTTTTCTCGTTTGAAGACTTTTAAAGGTTCGAAACATTCATCCGAAAACGCTGCGCGCGGGTGAAACCTCTATTGACAGATTTTATTAAGTTCTTGTGTTGAATCTTATGTTTGGTCGATTTTTAGCCACCAAAAACCGTATGTAAGAATTAACTTACAAAAATGAGATCTAAACAGTCATGGGGTCGTCCGGATGCTCTGATTCGTCACGAACGGATCTCCTCAACACGAATCTTCCTCCCACGTCCTAAAGGGTCTGACCTCTCTTCTCCAATGCCCTCTTGCTCCGGTTGCTCGTCGGGAACTCAAGAACGCAAGGGGTTTTGGGGTTTTCGGTTTTGGGAGAACAATAGAGAGAATATGGGGTGTTGAGGAATGAACTAAAGGGTTAGGATCTGAATAATGGTATAAGGATCAACCAAATTTCGTCCATAATACCTTTCCCTCATTCGTGATTGAGTTTCCATAGTCGGAGGTCGAAAATAAAGCAAGAAATCGCCAAAACGTGCAAGTGTAGCAGCCACTGTGTGTTGGCGCGGTGACGGCGCGGTCTATGGCTCCAGACCGCGCGGCTCCGGCCTGGGCTGCGGTCTGGGCCGGGCCGTGCGATCCGTCGGGCTTTTTCTCATCTCTTTCGGGTTTCTATCCTCCTACATTTTCGGCTCGATTTTTCCGGGTCATTATTGGGTTACGATTTCTATCCTAAATTTATTTTGACTTAAATTGATTTCGTATTTGAAATCTTGAATCCGTCGAGTTTGGATTCGTCGGCTTCGAATCCGTCGACCTTCGATTCCCGTGCAATGATTTATTTATTTAAATTCTTTTTGACTTCACGGTCCTTGGAATTAAAAATTATTTTCCTTCTTGAATTTAATTCCAATTCTTTTGACTCGATCCATGAAATGTCTTCGGGCTTCCTTTCCCTCTTTTATTCCATTTTGAATTTTGAATCTATCGGCGTTTCACTTCCGAGCAATAATTTATTGTGATAAATTATTTTCTTTTTCTCGGAGATATTTCATCCTTGATCGGATTAAGAACTAATTTTATTCCTTTGGATGCCGATAAAAATTCCGGGTATTACAGTCTACCCCCCTTAAGAATCAACTCCGTCCTCGAAGTTGCGCTTTAGGGTTTCGCGAGATTAGAACTAAGGTTCTGTCGTTCATTTCGTTCATTTCTATTCTTCGTTATTGTATTATTGCGTTATCATATGTTATTGTTTGATATTGTTTGTATTATTTTATAATATCATTTGACTGAACCCAGAATTGAAATTTCCAAGTTGCCTACGTACCTTGTGAAGGGATCAAGCCATGACGTAGTTCAAAAAATTTTGAATTTGTTTATTTTGGGATACATGTTATTCGGGTTGTTACATCCTCTCCCCCTTAAGATTATAGTTATGTCCCCATAACTGCCTATTCATTATTCTCAAGAAGGTTCGGGTTTTGATCTTGTTCCTTGTCAGCCTCTCTTTGCTGAAGGTTCATCAGGTCTATTCTCTTTTCGATCGCCTCCTCTAGCGTTCGACATCCCCTAGCCTTGTGACCAAACTTGACGCATTTATAGCAAGCTCCAGGCTTCGTGCATTGGCGCACCAAATGTGCATGGTTGCATCGTGGGCAGCGTGGTATGAACGCTTCACGGTTATCATCTATTCCATTTCGAGACCTTTATTTTCTTTCCTTCGAGATCCGTTGCCATTCCTAGAGTTGGTGTTGTCTTTCCGATCCTTCTTCTCAAGTCCTTGAGAGTCCTTGCTCGACTCACCATTTTCCTTATGTTTTAATTGCTGGATTCGAGCAATTGCTACAGCGCGATCATAAATCGTCTGTAGGTTCCTGAATTGTCCTACTGCAAGTATCTCCCGGATACTAAGGTTCAAACCCATCCCGAATTTCTGAGCCTTGTCAGAGTCGGTTGGTACTAGCCTCGTAGAAAATCGTACTAGCTCCTTGAATTTGGTATAGTATTCTTGCACCGTTTGTGCACCTTGTCTAAGGTTGATAAACTCCTAATATTTCGCAGTCTTGGTGCTCAGTGGGTAGAATCTTTTCCTCAATGCTTCCTTAAGTTCTTCCCAGGTATAGGCTTCTTCATCTTCCTCTGAATTCGTTTGAAAGTTTTGCCACCACTCATCGGCTTCGCCTCCTAAGTAGTAAGTCGCTACACGTATCTTCTCCTCGTCGGGGCATTTGATAGCGTCCAAAAGTTTATCAAAGGTACGGATCCACCCCTCTAGTTTGGCGGGATCTTCCTCCCCATCATAGTGTGGTGGTTGATAAGGATTTACCAAAGTTAGATAGTTGTTTCGAGCTACTGGCGGAGGTATTGCCGCTTGTGCTCTATGCACCTCGGCGTTTCCTAATGCTACGAGTACTTCCTCTACCGTCCTCAAACGTTAATCCATATTTTTGGGAATAGGAGGCGCTCGATCTCCTACGTTCGGAGGAATCTCATTGTTGTTAGGTGCGTTTGGGAGCTCAGTGTCAGTGTCGTTTGGGCTTACCTTCCTCAGTTTTCTTCTAGGTGCCATTTTCTGTTATAAAAGAACACGAAGATGAGTTTCTAAGTGATCAAGATCTATGACTAAGGCAAAGTTAGTCTTTAGCAAGCGCTACTAAGTCAAAGTCATGTCGAATTCTAATATAGGAGTGTTTCTTAACACCGATAATTCATATTAAAAAGAAAGTTAGTACAATTATGTATGTATGCATATGCAATGCCCCCCAATAAAAATTTAATTTATGCATGCATTTATTTATCCATGGGTTTTAAAAATAAATTTATTCCATTGATAGATTTTAAAAGAATAAGGGTAAAAGGTTTGGGCCACTATATTGGGCCAAAATAAATAAATTATTTGGGCTTAAGTAAAAATAAGGGTATTGGGCCAAAATAATTGGGCTTAACATAATAATTAAATATTGGGCAAAAAATAATTAATCTTTGGGCTTAAAATATTACACTAATTAAATAAAAAATTTGGGCTCAAATTTTGGGCTCAGAATAATACTAGTAGTTTTAAAGATAATAAATTTAAAAATAATACTAGGTTTGAAAATAATGGTTTAAAAGTAATAATAGTAGCTTTAAAATATTCCGGTCTCTGATACCACCTTGTAACACCCCGGATTTGATCACCCAGGCCGGGATGCCACCGCCACACCTCCCTAGCAAGACGCAGTTTCTCCGAGCTTGTTAGAGAGATGCAAGGCTATGGTTTTTCAGAATTTAAAACATTTCAAATAGCCCATTTATAAATATATAACAAAAATCATTACATAGTATTATCTAAGTTGCAGCGGAAAGTAATATTTAAATATAGATATAGCAGCGGAAATTTAAATAGGGCCAACACGGCCAAAATACAGGTTATACAGGCCCGTTATGCAAGTCATGTATAAAAACGAGAGTAAACGTTCCCATATGCTCATGTGTAAGCCTCATACTCTGAAAAGAAAAAGAGAGCAACGGTTTGTCAGCATAAACATGCTGAGTAAGTTAACCCTTAACATACAATAATGGGATTTCAAAGCCTTTAGTTATTTAAGAAATAATTGACTTACATTTAACACGATTGCATGCACTATATAAAATATCTCGACTAAATAATGGAATTTAATTGTATAAATCCAAGGTATGAATTCCAAATGATCACAGATATAACTTGCAAGGCGATTAACTAAATTGACAAAAACCAAAACACAATTTAACAAGGATTTAATTAGATCTCGTATAAATTTCTCGTTTCGTTTCTTTTATAGATCACCATTCGCTAGGGCTCTTATGTCCACTAGCCTCATGGTCAATATTTCACTAGGGTCCTTACGTCCGCTAGTCATACGCTTGGGCCCTTATGTCCACAAGCCACATAGTCAATATTGATAAAATCTAACTTGGTCACAAATCACCAATGTTTCAAAAGAATTAAGAAAAATGTTTTTTATTTGTTTAGACATATCTCGCAAATCATGTGTTTCTCAAAAGACGAGTTTTTCAACATTTCAACCAAGCCATTTCCACAGTGTACGCCATCTCAGTTTAAAAATTCATTTAAAAGGAAATCGACTTGAAATTTCTACAGTAGATCAAAAACAAAACACGCTAACGAACAACTTTCATGTTTTAAGTTTTCCGAAATTATGTGAGGAAACGGTTGAAATTTTACAATCTTTACAAAAGCCAAAATCTGTCATAATTGTCTACACAGCGCACTGATTTTCAAACGACTTTTTAATATAGCAAACGACCTCCAAAATTTATGAAATTTTACAGACACTTAAAAGACACCAAAATAAACAAGTTTTATTAGAGGTAAATTATACAAATTCATCACGGATTAAGTCAGATTAATCCACTAAGTCCGGTTTAAAAATCTGTCGACTTTTCCTCCTCGGACACAGTGTATTCAAAACGGGTTTTGACTATCCAAACGTTAATGAAAATGCACGAAATTTTACAGGAATGTTCTCAAGACATTTATCTACAACTTTTATGTTTACCCTAAAGATTACTTTTGACCACAAGTGATAAAAAAATGCACATCAAGTTTGATCATATAATCTGTCTCAGTTTTCGAAAGGTTCATGCACAACAGAAAATGTTCGACGCGGTTTGGGGTAGCAAATCTTAATGAAAATGCATGAAATTTTATCGAGGTATTCAAGACTCATAGATCTACAAATTTCATGTTTAGCATAAGTCCTAATTCGGCCTAGATCCAAGGTCAAAATGGCTAACAAGATAGAGAGTGAAATCTGCCAAGTTCTAAGTTCGAAAATTATTCAGAGGTGTTCAGACTCGGATTTCGGGCATCAAACTTTAACGAAAAATTATGAACATTTTTCAGCATGTAGATCTATGTCTTAGGAACACTTTTTATGTTTTGAATTTTCTCGTTTGAAGACTTTTAAGGGTTCGAAAAATTCATCCGAAAACGCTGCGCGCGGGTGAAACCTCTATTGACAGATTTTATTAAGTTCTTGTGTTGAATCTTATGTTTGGTCGATTTTTAGCCACCAAAAACCATATGTAAGAATTAACATACAAAAATGAGATCTAAACAGTCTCGGGGTCGTCCGGATCCTCTGATTCGTCACGAACGGATCTCCTCAACACGAATCTTCCTCCCACGTCCTAAAGGGTCTGACCTCTCTTCTCCAACGCCCTCTTGCTCCGGTTGCTCGTCGGGAACTCAAGAACGCAAGGGGTTTTGGGGTTTTCGGTTTTGAGAGAACAATAGAGAGAATATGGGGTGTTGAGGAATGAACTAAAGGGTTAGGATCAGAATAATGGTATAAGGATCAACCAAATTTCGTCCACAATACCTTTCCCCCATTCGTGATTGAGTTTCCATAGTCGGAGGTCGAAAATAAGGCAAGAAATCGCCAAAACGTGCAAGTGTAGCAGCCATTGTGTGTTGGCGCGGTGACGGCGTGGTGTATGGCTCCGGACCGCGCGGAGACCTCGCGGCTCCGGCCTGGGCTGCGGTCTGGGCCGGGCTGTGCGATCCGTCGGGCCTTTCCTCATCTCTTTTGGGTTTCTATCCTCCTATGTTTTCGGCTCGATTTTTCCGGGTCATTCTCAGATTACGATTTCTATCCTAAATTTATTTCGACTTAAATTGGTTTCGTATTTGATATCTTGAATCCGTCGAGTTTGGATTCGTCGGCTTCGAATCCATCGACCTTAGATCCCGTGCAATGATTTATTTATTAAAATTCTTTTTGACTTCACGGTCCTTAGAATTAAAAATTCTTTTCCTTCTTGAATTTAATTCCAATTCTTTTGACTCGATCCATGAAATTTCTTAGGGCTTCCTTTCCCTCTTTTATTCCATTTTGAATTTTGAATCTATCGGCGTTTCACTTCCGAGCAATAATTTATTGTGATTTATTTTCTTTTTCTCGGAGATATTTCGTCTTTGATCGGATTAAGAACTAATTTTATTCCTTTGGATGCCGATAAAAATTCCGGGTATTACATGGACCCACTACTCGAGTCTTCTGAATCTGAATCTGTCATCTCTACTGGCGGAGATGGTGGTGGTGGAGGGGACTCCGGCTATGGCTCTGGTATAGCCATAATCTGTCTGGTAGCCTCGTCAAATGCAACCCGACGCTGTCGCCTGTATGAGGCCGTCTGTCATATACGGACACCTGAGGCAATAGCATAACAAAATATATTAATATATGATACTCCCTCCGTCCCAGGTAATATGTCTTGTTTGACTTTTTGACACTGTTCATTGTTTAACTTTGACTCAATTTTATTACAAGTATATATTAGAAAAAAATAGTCAAGTTGGATCTTGTTAGAATAGTATAATCATGTAGTTTTAGAATATATTTTTTACATAATTTTTCGTTACGTATATTTTGACATATTAATGGTTGAAAATGTGCATTGGATTGTGTGCAGAAATCAAACAAGACAGATTAAATGGGATAGAGGGAGTATAAATGAATGCAAATGCAGAAAAAAAAAAAAAAAAAAAAGGCCTGGCCGGCCATCAATGGCGGCCAATATATCAAACGAACGGCCAACACTGACCGTTCGTACTCTTTTGCAAACGTCCAGCACTTGACATTCGCAAAAAAAAAAAGAACGTCTAACACTAACTTTTCCCCATTCCACACACGTCCAGTGGTGGACTTTCTCCATTTAATTCCATTGGACGATTCTCCAAATTCAATTCCATTCTCCAGACCTATGAACAAAGCTAAAAATAAGCAAAACTAAACCACTGAACCAATATTGAACAAATATGAACAAAGTTGTGAACAGAAAAGCTAAACCTAAAATTAAAAAGAAATCTTCAAATCAAACACACAATTCCATATAAAAAACTAAACCTTAAAAAAGTAGAAGATACACAAGAACAAAAACAAATTGCATTTACAAGAACAATAGAAACTTAACCGTAACCCTAGATATGGAAAAAGATTCAAAAAATACCTTCTCCAACATGCCTGCCGCTGCCGGGGACTCCACGGCCGCTGCCGCCATGTGCCCTTCCTCCGCGCCCTCGGCATAGTGTTTTTCCTCTTCGTCTCTCTTCGGCCTCTTCTCTCTTCCACTCTTGCCCCTTTTTTTTGTGTTTGGAAGAGATAATAGGACTCCTGGAGTAAAATGGATAAAATGGGTTGAAATGGTAAAATGAATATATGTTCATTGTGTGCCCTAATCCTTGTGTGTTTTTGTGTGTTGCAAGTAAAATAATGTGTATATATAACTGGAGCCCAAAACTATTCCAATTTGAGTTGCTTTGATAATAACTTTCCCTGTTCATTTTTGCTTTTGTATGTGTTTCGGATCACCCATATTCAATATTCATACTGTTGTTCGTATACATAGCAGTATTGGTTTGAAATTTTATTTAATTTATTTAACTGAATTACTTAGTAGCATGATATATATATAATGTTAGTGCGTTGGTATTTATTAATATTAATAGGTTTAAAATTTAAAATTTTTTATATTTATGAAAAACATTCATTTTATGCATGTGGATCAAAAATAAAATAAAATAAACAATGAAAGAAAAATGCAACATCTTACATTGTAGGAAGGGACTACTTATTAAAATGGTCTCCTTCGTCCCACAAATTGGACTCATATTCTTCTTTAAGGTGTGTCACGTTTGATCACTTTTTATTTTTAGATAAGTTAAAGTAATATAAGTACCATCATATTCTTAATTTTTTTTCAAATCACATTAAAAAAGTGCTCACATTTATTATTCTGCACAAATTCTTATACACTTTTATTAATCTTCCCAAAATACTTCGTATTTCTTTAATTTTTAATATTCAAAAATTAGCACAAATAAAAATTATATAAATTATATAGAATATATTTATATTCTGAAATTAGCGTGCCAAAAGAAATTAGCCGCGGATGGAATATTTAATTTGACAGGGATGTGCAACCATACGGCAAAACCCCAAAATCCAAGCAACACCGATTTCCACAAACTAGATCGAAGCAAATTACCTTATCTCCATTCGTTCTCGAAACATCCCATCAACAATGAGCAAAGCCGAACTTGTATTCATCCCCGCCCCAGGGCTGAGCCACCTCCTGTCCACCGTCGAGGCGGCCAAGCTCCTCCTCAGCCGCAACCACCGCCTCGCCATAACCGTCATTGTCATACACCTCCCAGCCTCGGGAAAAATCCTTGACGATAATTACAAAAGAAATTTATCATCCATCACCAAACCAACACCACAGCTCAAATTCATCGATCTGGAGCCTAACGACCCCAGCCTAATTCCTGCCCCCTCCCCGACTTTCCAATTCGAGTACATCAACAACCAAATCGACAGGATCAGGCAAATCGTGTCCAAACTCATCGACCAACCCTCCTTCCCTGGTGTCCGCCCCGCCGGACTTGTCCTAGACATGTTCTGCACCAAATTCGTCCAAGTAGCCGACGAATTCGGTATTCCTTCGTATATGTTCTATACTGGCGGTGCGTACAGCTTCGGGTCGACTTATCTCATTGTTTCCCTGAAATTTGAACAAAATCAGGACCTCAGCCAGTACAATAACTCCGAAGTGGAATTCACTGTCCCTTGCTTTGCCCAGCCCTTTCCTGCCAAGGTATTCCCTTCATTATTTGTCGATGGCAGCGCTGTCGGGGAAATTATCCTTGATTGCTTCAAGAGAATGTACCGGACCAGAGGAATCCTGATCAACACATTTCGTGAACTCGAACCCTACGCGATTGAATCTCTGCTTTCGAAATACAGAAACATGCCGAAAGTTTACCCTGTCGGGCCGATTTTGCACTTGAAGGGAGCAAGTGCGGACAGTCAATTGGAAAATGAGGTCATGACTTGGCTGGATAAGCAGCCCGAAAATTCGGTCGTGTTCCTTTGTTTCGGAACTATGGGAACATTCGACGTTGCCCAGGTGAAGGAGATCGCGAAAGCTCTAGAGAACTGTGGAAGCAGGTTTTTATGGTCGCTGAGGAAGCGCGAGCAGAAGGGGACCATTCAGTCCCCTGTGGAATTCGACAGCTACGGAGAAGTTCTCCCTGAGGGGTTTCTGGAGCGGACGAAGGAAGTAGGGAAGGTGATCGGATGGGCGCCACAGGTGGCAGTGCTGGCGCACGCAGCTGTGGGGGGATTCGTGTCGCATTGCGGGTGGAACTCTACGCTGGAGAGCCAGTGGTTCGGCGTGCCGATGGCCGCATTTCCAATGTACGCCGAGCAGCAAACGAACGCGTTCACTTTGGTGAAGGAGCTGGGGATTGCAGAGGCAATTAGGATCGATTACAAGGCGAACATTATGGGGGAGACGGTGGAAGAGGTCGTGCCAGCAGAGGAGATTGAGGCAGCGATACGGAGGCTGATGGCGGCAGGGGAAGGCGGGGTGAGGGGGCGGGTGAAGGAGCTGCAGAGGAAGAGTCGGGAGGCGCCGGATGAAGGCGGATCATCGTATATGTCTCAGATTGAATTCATCAAGGATGTATTTAGTAACGTTGGATTGGAATAGTTTCTTACACTGGGTTGTTACCAATTTGATGTTCCAATCATGCCTAATGTTTAGGGATCATGTTCTCATTTATTTGGTTTGCCTATATATATATATACTAGCAAAAGGAGCTGTTCTACGCACAGCATATTTGATGTAAACAACTGCCCATGGCCAAAGAAGAAACAAGTGTAAATGTATAAAAGTAAGTTAATGATAAATGATTAATTTAAAAGATCAAAACAGTTAATTTCGCATTTTTTTTGTAAAAAGAATATGGCTAATACATTCACTCCTACATACCCAAATAATTGTTTTCAAAATAAAGAACTTAGCCTCTTCGATTGCCTGCTCCAGTAGAGCACAAGTAGCGATGTGAGCACCAGCCGACTGTCCCATAAGATATATTCTAAGGAACCCACAAGGGAATAATTATACTCAGAATTATGCACGCATTATGATAAGATAAATCAGCCAAAAAAAATTTAGAAGATTAATAATAAAATCACCTGTTAGGATCCCCTCCATATTCAGCAATGTTATTGCACACATGAGACTCCTTGAGCAGCATCTCTGATCATATCACTAATAGTTCCCTGGGGAAAGTTCCTGCAAGCAGAATATAAAATTGAAGTAAGTTTTGCCGTTGATAACTCAATACAACTGTGCCCTTGTGATGATCAACACGACAATTCCACTATAACAGAACGTTTTTGACAAAGTACCTGGAGTTGGAAATGAATCTGAATACGATCAAAAATGTTCTCGAGGAGATTCGAAAGAGAACACAAAGATGCATAGGCAGCTACCAGACATTTGTATCACTTTACACGCTAAAGTGGAAGTCAATGACGAACATTTGTATCAGCATTCCGTGCAGTACTTCTGCTGGTTTACATGTTTATGCTTTAGCATGGCCATTCCTCTTCTGTGGCTGAAAGGCAACCATAATGAATATTATGGTATATAGTGTCATTGAACAGCACCTGCCAGCAATATGAAAGTACTCTTTATCAGAGAAATGTGAGATATCAAGTGGTTCAAAACCCAAAAGCAATAATGTAAACTTACAGTATCTTGAGGAACAACTCCAATGGATTTTCTAAGGCTCTCAAGGGTTACTTTCCGAATATCTTGATCATCTATTGTAATCTGTCCAGGATAAAGTGATGATGACATTTTTAATCAATATTAGACAGCATGACAACACACTGTAAAGCCATGAAGAAAGAGAGGGTCTAAGTCTCATTAATCTTGTTTGCATCTTAAATTCATTGGAAGACAAAATTTGGAATAGAGGAATGAAAGATACAAGAATATTAAGTCAAGGATAATGGGATAAGTGCCGAAAACAACTTAAAAAACCACATTAAGTATTATTACCCTCGATAATCACTGGAATAAGTATCAGGACAAAAGTTTCCACCTTCCTTGATTGTTTAAACAGATCAATCACTCGTAGCAACAAGGAGGACTTAATCACAAGTTCACAACAGAAAAAAAAATAAATAAATAAAATAAAAGGTGACCTTAATGGATAATCACTTAGAAGATACGAAACTAAAAACATTTGTAAAACAATGGTGGCTATATCCGAATAAGAATAGCACTGCCAAACTGAGAGGATGTCATTACATTTGAGAGAGAGAGAGAAATTTATTTACTACTTCCACTGGTTCCAACAATAGCAACACTTTTTCCAGGTGGCACAATCTATGCACCTGCCACAAATGATATGATGTACGAATTTCAAAAAAAAAAATAAATAAATAAAGCCAAAGATAAACTCAAGTGTACTGGTTTAATCATGTGAAGTCAAACTCACAGTATTTAGTCTGTTTTATTGAATCATTTCAAAACAAGTGAGTTCATTATTAATCAATACACGAAAAAGCAACACAGACACCTTGAATAAAAGTTGGAATCTAATGAATCTAACTGAAAGAGGACCACACACTTTGTACTTGGGAAGACAGATACCTTGTAGTTGGAAGGCCAAACAAAAGCACAGACAACATTTAAACACAAATCAAGTCAATAGTCGAAAAAACAAGAATACAGTAGAAATACTGGAGCAAGACCCAAACGACCTGGAAAAACAACTGCTGTAAATTGAGTAGATAATCTTTCGTAACTACCACCGATTGTAACGAAACTTGCCAAGGCTGCAAGCTCCAAGAGTACATGGAAATAATTCGAACATCAGCTTATGAGTTCATTATTACTTGTCCTGTATCATGGTTCACACCAAAAGTTGAGGAGAAATTCTGAAATTAGCTCAATAAATAAACTTCAAATTTCAAAATCATATTTCATTAGCAACCAATCTATGCACCTGCCACAAATGATATGATGTACGAAACACATGCATTCAGCAATATTAGAGTGGCACAAAGGCACAAAACCTGTTGATATCTTCAACAGCTTGCTTCCGCATTGTATTTGGAGTTCAAGAATATGGATTAATGTAGGTCTAGCCTGCCAGACCAAAAGATTGGTATGAAAATCGAGAAATCGATTAGTTAAGCTCGAGTTTCTCAATACTTTTTAGAATTGATGTACCTTACATGACATAAAAGTGTACCAGGAAAGAACCATAGAATGTCATTAAATTCAGATCTATTAGAAACCCCACTATCACTGCCAACACCATCAATTCTCATTATATAATGGCACCTCTCTATTGATTAGATAAAGTACCAGAAGTCCAGGATGTTTATAGAAGAGAAGAAAACTACATAGTAATATTTACTTGATTGGTATGCTTATTAATGATTGGATAAATGGAGTATATAAGGGGATAATATATTTTTTCTTCAATGTTCTTGTGGACAGACTGTCTGTTCTTACAGTTATCATAATTTTTATTCAACCAAGGCTTTTCTCATGGATTTAAGACCCAGGTCTAATCGTCCACAACAACATACCTATTAGTACTCCATTTTTATTATCTAACTCTAGTTGATCCTTTACGGTTTACATCTCATGAATGAAATATCAATCATATACCTTGAATAAAAGTCGGAAACTGATGGATATAACTGAAAGAGGACCGTGCACCTTGTAGTTGGGAAGACAGACAACTTGTAGTTGGAAGGCCAAACTGAAGAAGAAAAACATGATAAGAAGACAACATTTAAACACACATCAAATCAATACACGAAAAAGCAAGGATACAGTAGAAATGCTGGAGCAAGACTCAAAAAACATGGCCAAACAGATGCTGTAAATTGAGTAGATAAAATCTTTCCTAACGACCGGTTATTGCCACGAACCTTGCAAAGGCTGCAAGGTCCGAGAAAGAAAGTCGACAAGGTCCAACAAAGAAAGTTGATAAGCTCTAACAACTAAACCATAAAAAAATGCCACCAACATAAGAAGTATTCACCAATAGAACTAACCGCCGAAACAGGGAAAATAAAACAAGTGAATTGTTAATGAATAAGCAGAATTGATAGATAACAGATAGTCCTAAATTAACAAATCGTGTTTAATTTCATCATGCTTTATTTCTTGGCGAAATTAGACTGTGGTGAACCCATGTACGATACATATAGCAGTTCAAACTTCAAATAATGAAAATAATGAAGATCCAACCCCTCAAGATTTTGATTAGGAGGTAGTTCGCCCTCTTCTTCTTCTTCTTCTTCTTCTTCTTCTTCTTCAATATTAAAGGGAGCTTCAGTTTCTTTGTGACACTTCTGAGATCCAACCCCTTCAGGCACCAAATTGACCAAAGAGACAATTAATTTTATATTAACGTTGTCCTGTGGAAATTAGAAGTATTACAAGGAAGAATAAAAGGAGTGAAGACATAATGCAAATTACCCAACAGCATTTCCATGTCATTATGTTTAAAACTTTGCAAACATAATTATCCAAAGTTCCAAACAATTTAAGAAGTCAAAAGTAATGAGTGAGGCACAAGAACATTCTGGCTGCCAAAACACAACAGATAACCTGGAAAATTATTTGCAAGGCATATCCCCAGCCTGTTGCAGGAGTTCTGTAGTTAGATTCATCATGATGATTCAAGGTTTCAGCAATGCTGGCCATATCTGTATAGTGCCCAAGAGAGGCTGGTGTATAGGATCCATGGTCTCCTTCCATATTGATACAATCTCTTTCTGTTTCTGGTTCCCGTTCAAGGTAACGTAGACATCCATAAACTGAGAGTGAAGAACCAAGCTACAAAAGTGCAGAAATCCATAAACAGAGAATATGAAGAAACGAGCTACAAAAGTGCAGAAATACATGAAGTGAGAGTGAAGAACCAAACTTAAAAAGTGAAAAAATCCCTTATGTGGGAGTGAAAAATTTTGCTACAAACATCCAACTCCACCTGACAGATATTCATTAATAAAACTTTAGAGTATGTTAAATGGACAGTAAAGTATTTTTTTCAGTCAGCAAAAAGTCGAATGGAGAAAATCCAGTTATACAAGTCATATGCTTAGTGTATTGATCAGCATTCCAAATTAGTACATACCCCAAAATAAACGGTTACCAACGTAAACGTCCACCTGATTGACAACAGTATAATCAGCAAAGAATTATCCAAATATCATATAAAAGCAACAGAAATCCCAAATATATAGTCATTGGTATGAAAATATATAGAGGTGGTCTTCCTTCTATTAGTTAAAATTTATTTCCTGATGTAACTCCATGGGAAGATTTTGAGCGACCAAAGACAACTAAAGTAAAAGAAGAAACCATACTGCTGTAAAATATACTGGCAAACATCTAAGTACATGAAACAGGTTGTGATTGTAGCATTGATTGTATCATAACCATGAACCATCATTAAGATACGAAAAGGCAATAATCAAAAGCAAAGGTAACATGGCAATTGCCAAACAACAGAAACCCAGATGAGTACAAAACAGAAATGAAAATTGATCAAGGCGTTCTCAAAGGTCAGATTTTATGTTAATAGCAATAAAGATGATAAAACGGTATCTTACTGGGTATTAAAATAGAACATGCGTCCACTGTGGATAATACCATCAGCTAGGAGCAATGCAAGTAGTACACAAAAGGCAACTACTCCGTAAGAAAGCGGCCAAGTTTGATGCACAGATCTTGAACATGTTCCCCAAACTTCATCCTCATATAAGCATCCCGCGGCCTCATGGTGATTCCAATTGTGCTGATTCTTGCTATGCCCTTCATATCTCCATATTAAGAGAGCTGCAAACACCATACCTACTGAGACCCATATTGCACACAACAAAACCCTCCAGTTCAACCAATAGCTTGCGGCAGTTAAATCAGTTTCCATGAGAAGCCACCGAGTTCCATTAACCAAGTGACTTTCAAACAAACCAGCAGGAAACATATCTGATCAATTAAAGACTTAACAAACTTGATTCAAAAAACTAAAATAAAAAACCTTTAACCACACCATTCTTACCTACACCCAATCAAGTGAAAGTGAAAAGAGGAATCGAAATCCCAAAGCTACGAATGGCACCTGGCACCAAAGCTACGAACGGTAGTGGGAAATATGGGATTCGGCCGGAATCCCAGTGGCACCTGGCACCTGGCACCTGTTAAAGGCATCGATTATAGCTCCCAGTACCTTCCCTCTAGAAGACCCTCTGCACAAAAGAAACTCATCGGTAAATATTTTCCAGAATCCCAGTGACCTTTAATTTCCTATTTCCAACAAGAATCCCCGAAGAATAGCGATATCTAAGCGAAATCTCGCCGGAGATTTTGTCTTACCAATAATCCGGAATACTTTCTTTGATTCCCACATACAATTATTTTCGTATTATTGGACTCATGTACACATAGATAATATTGCATATCATTTTGAAGTAACAATAACAGATTTGTCTTGCAATGAATGGGAATAATAATGAACTGCAAAAAAAAAACATCAAACATTGTGATCCAAGAAGTGGATAAAAGTGATGATCCAACCATTGTCTTACTGAGCAGCCCAAGATTTTGAAGCAAATGCTGTTGCACTTCAATTTGTATTTTGCTCAAATTTGTTCATGAGCCTCTGGATAACCACTCAAATTTGTTGATGATCAAGACCACCATCGCCACAACCTTAAATAGAGTACACAACATATCCATATCAAGAGCACTTCAAAAGCTTATGAGATGGCAAGTAGCATGGACATAAAAATCAGGTAAATAAGGTCACCAAGCACATCAGCGATCAGCAAAACCAAACAAAATACATTGATTGCATCATTCCAAGTTCAAATGATGGGCCCAAAATACATACTACTTCGCAGGCAAAATGCAGACTAACCAAGACAAATCTTTTCAATCTCAAAACATTAGTAACTTCAATAGATGAAAGAACTAATGAAGTATTGCTGATCATCAAAAGCAATAAAACAAACCATTTTAACATTTTCCGCTTCAAACAACAAAAATAAAAAGGTTCCTTTGAAGTTTGAGAAGCTGCCAGCCAAGCGTGCGGGTAGCCAACCGACCCTCCCAAGCAGAGGGTTGCAAATTAAATTTTGAAGGGTAGAGGACGCAACCGATTCAGCCAAACGGTAAGGACGCACCTAGTTCCTTCCTAAACCCAACAAGGAAAATCCAGAATGAATCGAACCTAATTGCGAGCAACTAATGAACACTCCAACGAAATAAGGAACACGGTAACCTAGAGCCACATAACCGATGAGGCGATCAAAGGCAGCGGGAGGTACTACAATTTGAGCATACACTTCAGTATTTACAACGAAGAAATCAGAGAGACCTCTCAATGAGTTACACTACTACAATCCGATGGAGGATCTGATTTTTCAAAAACGGAGGATCCAAAAAACTCAACCCAAAAAAATTTTGACAAAACTTACCTCCAAACCAAACGAAGAAATCAAAGCTCTAGATTTCTTCGCCGGCCGCCGCCCCTCGCGACGCAGCAAAGACAACCGAACAAAGAAATCATTGTAGAAAGACACCCCTCTTTGGATGTAACCTTATGCTAAGACGTGCCCCCGACGGCGCCACAGCGACGCCAAGTCGTCCCCAGCGCGACGCCATCCCCATCACGCCGCCTCAGCTAGAGAAACCTGAATTTCAAACCCAAACATCCGGTAAGAAAAATTGGATGAATAGAAGGCCGAAATTACCCGAAGGTCGCGGAAATGAAGAGAGAGAGGTCGGCGGCGGCGGCGACGGCGGAGGCGAAGGACGGTGAAGTGGAAGGAAACGAGGAACTCAGGGAACGCGTGGGGAGAGCGAGAGTGGATGCGAAGAAAGTGACGAATGCTGCTAGGGTACCGGGAGATGAAAATGATGTGAAAAGGAATCTAACGGCCAGAATTTTAATTGAATTCCTGATCCAACGGCAGAGAACGAAATTCGACCATTAGCTAACAAAATTCTACCGCTCTTATATAGTATTAGATAGATTAGATTAGATTAGATATGTGTGTATGGGTTTTCTATGTGTAATGAAATAAGGAATTTAGTGAACCTGCATTATATTGCTTTCGTATTCTTTATCGTCCCACATCCTTTATAATGAAGTAGGGGTTGGAATATGTCGTTACACTCAATTGATAACAATTTAATGTTCTGACCATCTGTAATGGGCTTTGGTTAGGGTGCTGACACCCATATCTCTTGAGGTACTGTGGCACACCCAAGCCATTGATGAAATATTGAAATCAATGGCTAAAATTAATATAAAGTGTACTATTGTAATTTCAATAAGATCCAAATAATCTCTATTCATTTTTCTCAATTCTCATGCTCATACTTCTCTCTCCCTCATAATCAACTTTTTCTTTTTGGAATTTCTAAAATTTGATAGGAAATTTAGATTACTTGTATCGAGTAGGTAAATTTTCATATAAAGAACGTCAAAATCCGAGTTCGTTTGAGAAAGTTAGAGTCATTTGAAGTTAATTGCGATTTTAAAAAACGTAGCATTTACATTTCAGCGACGGTGGCTTTGCAATTCAGCGATGGTAGCTTTACAATTCAGCGACATAGAGCATATATTTCAGCGACATAGCCTATACACTATAGTTTTTATGACAAACTTCAAATGGCTCTAACTTTTTCAAATGAGCTCGGATTTGGACGTTCTTTATATGAAAATCTATCTACTCAACACAAGGAATTTGAATATCCTACCAAAATTTAGAAAATCTAACCAGATAAATATCATATTTTTAAAATAACGAGAATAAGATATCATTTCCTTTGAAAATCTGGTATTTATCAATTTGTAATTTCAAAATTTTGATAGGAAATTTAAATTCTTTGCATCGAGTAGATAGATTTTCATATAAAGAATGTGAAAATCCGAGTTTATTTGAGAAAGTTAGAGCCATTTGAAGTTCATTGCGATTTTCAGAAACACGGCCTTTACATTTCAGCGACGGTGGCTATGTAATTCATCGACGGGGGCTTTACAATTCAGCGACGGAGGCGTTATAATTTAGCGATATAGCCTATGCATTTCAGCGACGTAGCCAATACAACAAAATTTATGTGACAAACTTCAAATGGCTCTAACTTTCTCAAATGACTTCCGATTTAGACGTTCTTTATATGAAAATCTATCTACTCAATGCAAGGAATTTAAATATCCTCTCAAATTTTAGAAAGTCTAAACATATAAATATCATATTTTCAAAACAACGAGCATAAGATATCTTTTTTTTAAATCTGGTATTTATCTATTTGTAATTTCCAAAATTTTATGGGAAATTTAGATTCATTGCATCGAGTAGGTAGATTTTCATATAAAGAACATCAAAATCCGAGTTCATTTGAGAAAGTTAGAGCCATTTGAAGTGCATTACGATTTTAAAAAACACAGTCTTTACATTTCAGCGACGGTGGCCATGTAATTCAGCGACGGGGCCTTTACAATTCAGCGATGGAGACATTACAATTAAGCGACATAGCTTATGCATTTCAACGACGTAGTATATACAACAAAATTTATATTACAAACTTCAAATGGCTCTAACTTTCTCAAATGAGCTAGGATTTGGACGTTCTTTATATGAAAATTTATCTACTTGATGCAAGGAATCTAAATATCTGATAATATTTTAGAAATTCAAAATAGAAAAATAGAAAATTAAGAGGAATGAAATACTGACGAGTGAAAGAGATGAATAAAGATAATTTCTCTATTATTATGCCATGAATTGTGTCAAAGGAGGGCTAACTTATGCAAATTTTTTATATGATCTTTATTCAAGGATAGAAATCACTAAATTGATTTTGTGAATGATTTTATTACTAAAGATATAATTATTTATGTTTGACAATTCTACCCTTTTTATTTTATAACCACTGGATATTTTTGTATGGTTGAGATGATTTGTCTTGATGTACTACCATTCACATTGGTAGTACCATAACCATTCCCTCTGTAATGATTAGGAATCATATTTTCATATGTTTGCCTATTATATGGGCTTTCTATTTATATTGAAGTAGTGACTTCAGTGGCATTTGGTTTTTCTTCTCATGTTTGAACTTGCATGGAAGTTCTTTTGGTTTTCTATATCCTCCGATATCCTGTGATAAACGTCCTTTCTCAGATTTATTCACTTAAATAATCTAGGTAGTAGTAGTAGTATAGAGTATTTTATATTTGTAAAATGATGTTTAAATTTAAATTTAAATAATCATGTAGTAGCATGTAGTATAAATTATGTATGGACCCCAACCAAAAATTTGAAAAAGTCAACTAACAATAAATAATTATACCTACTATGACTATATTACAGCCCGGCCAAATAAAGAAGGGTGGGGTGGCAGGCTACTTGCATCAAATCCAGCCAGTCGTATCTCCTCCGTCTGTATTCGTTTGTTCTTTTCCCCCTATTTATTCTTTGAAGTAAAGTCGTTAATCAAAAATTAAAAAACAGCATGCACCCAGCTTAAAAAGCTCCCGGCCAAATCAAATTTACCCCGCACAATTCCACTTAAAATCCCACGCATCAAAACTGCCCCAATCAATTCAAATTTTGAATTGCATACCCAATCAAATTAAATTTATCCAAACCCACCTTTCCTCCAACAATACAAATTCTTTCTATCCAAATTCCTTTTCCTAAACCCACATTAATATTGGAGTCAAAACAGCAATGCTTACAATTTCAGAAGGATTCAGGTTGAACCAAAGAGCCAAACGATCCCTTAACTATGTCTCTAGACTTTTATATGAGGAATCGGAACAATGGGAGCTAGGTGACTGATCAAAAGGAGCTTGCATGCAGGAGGACTACCCATACTAAATTGGGAGAATCAACTTTCGAACAATCGCCAACGGTCAATGGTCAAATCATTGATCCGGTTAGGCCAATCAACCGTGTTAGACCAAGAGCTGTTTCGACTCGATACACCAAATATGGAGCACAACTGGTCCGGATCATAATAAATGTGGGCTTACTTGGATTAGTTATAAGCAAGATAATCTTGGCCCAACATCAATAAGGCAACACTCCCAACACCAAAACAACTCGACTTTTTCTTGTAGTGCACAACACAGACGAATAGAACAGTAGCAAACAACAACTTCATGTGCCAATTCAAAGATATTGCCACGCAACAAGGAAAATTGGAAGCGAAGCATTGATACACGCCTCCCCTCTTACCTTTTCGATGTACAGTGGTCTAGGTCACTTGTGAGATCTGTTCTCCGAGAGGTCTGGTGGCACCGTGACGTGGTCGTACATAATGTTGTTTTTCATGAGGGTTTGTTGATATTCAACATTTTGTGCATATATTTAGTATATTTCTATGTGGTTGGTTGGTGAATATTGATCCCTTTTGATGTCTTATTGGAATTTTCTAGCCTATACCACATTTGAGAGGTGTAGAGCATTGGATCGACTTCGTACCAGGAGCGTCAATACCGAATCAGCTTGCATATCGCATGAACCCCGAAGAGACCAAAGAAGTCCAGAAGCAAGTCCAGGAGCTTTTGGACAAAGGCTGGGTTCGAGAAAGTCTATCGTCATGCGCAGTTCCAGTCTTCTTGGTACCGAAGAAAAATGGAACGTGGAGGATGTGTGTCGACTGTAGGCCTGTCAATGCAATTACCATCAAATATTGACATCCGATTCCACAATTAGATGATATGATCGATGAGTTGGGTGGAGCCAGTTTTTTCACAAAGATAGATCTGAAAAGTGGTTATCACCAAATCCGCATGCAGCCGGGAGATGAATGGAAGACAACATTCAAGAAAAAGTTTGAGCTATACGAGTGGCTCGTGATGCCCTTCGGACTCACAAACGCCCCCTCCACATTTATGAGGCTCATGAATGAGACATTGAGGGAGTTTATTGAAAAATTCGTTGTTGTGTAATTTGATGACATTTTAATTTACAGCCACAAAATCTGATCATGTCAAGCATGTTGTGCAGGTGATCATAAAACTGGGGAAGGCCGAGCTTTATGCCAATTTCGAGAAGTGCACCTTCCAGGTGCCCGAGGTTACATTTTTGGGGTTTGTCGTGGGAGGAAATGGACTGAAGGTGGATTAGTCTAAGATCAAGGCAATTTCTGAGTGGAAACCACCTACTAGCGTCAAAGAAGTCTGAAGATTTTTTGGCATGTGCGGATTCTTCCGAAGATTTGTGCAACAATTCAGTGTGATCACTGTACCAATGACATCTCTGCTTAAAAAGGGCTTACAGTTCAAATGGGAACCTAAAGAGCAGAAATCATATGAAGAGTTAAAGGATAAACTCTACCACCCGCCAGTGTTAGTGCTACCAAATTTCGATCTTCCATCCGAAATTTAATGTGATGCATCAGGAACCAGCATGGGTGCAGTTTTGCTACAAGATGGCCGACCTATTGCCTATCATAACGAGAAATTTGGAGGAGCTCATTTGAACTACTCCACATATGACAAGGAATTGTACGCTGTGGTACAAGCAATGAGGACTTGGCAAAATTATATGCGAGGGCGAGAATGTATCATTCACACAGATCACGAGACGCTGAAGCATATACGAGAACATAGGCAACTGAAAAATGCAAGGCATGCCCGTTGAAGCTCTTTCATCGAGTCATTTCTTTACGTGATCTGTCATAAGAAGGGAAAGGATAATGTAGTAGCAGATGCCCTATCAAGGAGACTAAATCTAGCTGCATTTGCTACCACCCATCTGATTGGATTTGAGCACATCAAGGACTTGTATGCTCAAGATGCTGAATTTGGAGAAATTTACTGAAAAACTGACAAAGTGGCCTTCAAGGAGTTTTCTCAGTTGAATGGTTTTATGTATTTTGAAAATAAGCTGTGTATACCGGAAGGATTGGTCTTTGAACTACTAATTTCTGAAGCTCATTCTGGAGATATGATGGGTCATTTTGGTAGGATTGCTACTATGATTGTGCTGAGAGAGTGCTTCCATTGGCCAGGGATAGAGAAACAAGTCGCTGACTTCATTAGCAAGTGCATCACCTGTGTAAGAGCCAAGTCAACCGCTAAAACACATGGGCTTTAACAAGCACTGCCCGTACCCGAGGGCCCATGGATCGATTTATCTATGGATTTTGTTTTGGGACTACCTCGCACTGCTCGAGCAAAAGATTCAATTTTTGTGATAGTTGACAGATTCTCAAAGATGGCACATTTGATACCTTGCGCCAAGACCAATGACACGCACCATGTCGCCAAGACATTTTTTAGGGAGGTTGTGAGACTTCACGGCATACCGAGAACTATCGTTTCAGACAGAGATGCAAAATTTGTGAGCTATTTTTGGAAATCTCTGTGGGCTGAATTTGGTGCAAGACTGTTGTTCTCCACTGCATATCATCCCCAAACAGATGGACAAACTGAGCGGTAAACAGAGTTTTAGGTAATTTACTTAGAATCATTACTGCTACAAGTAGCAACAGTTGGGATGAATGTCTGCCCTACATTGAGTTTGCATATAATACACATACACAGTGCCACACACATGTCACTGATAATGGCCAAAATTATCCATTATTTAAAATCTATTTCCGTGTCTAAAACGGGCATTTTATCGCATTCCGGTCTTATATTAAATAAGAAAGAAGTTGAATTTGACAAAAACATGCAATTTTTATTGTATTTCTGTTAGAAAAATCCAAAAACATGAGGAAAAGAAAAGAAAAGAAAAGAAAAAGGAATGAAAAAGATGGGAAAAGAATAGAAAACCCACAAAAATGCACATTTTGATGCAGGTACGACGCTAGCCAATGTATCACGCTAAACAAGGTTCACGTTATACATGATGGCTAGCGACATAAGCCCCGTGCCTAGCGTCGTGTGTCCCACAGATGGAAGGACACAAGATTTAAGAGTTACGACGTGATCCAAGCTTCACATCTTAATAAAGCTTCACGTCGTAATAGAGCTTCACGTCGTAGTGAAGGCTCACGACGTAAGTTGCTCAGTTGAGGATAATTTGTATACCCAAGCTGAGGACTTACGACGTGAGACATGGCTCACATCATAGACAAGCTTCACGTAGTAGATGGTTCTTGGCGTCGTAGCATGCTTCACGTCGTCCGGAGGCCCAGAATTCAAGATCTGCATGGGCCCATGGGCCAAGGGTTTCTCACCTATAAATAAGGTGTTGACTCCCAGGTTCAGTCACTTCACAACATTCCAACACATGGAGTCAACAGGCAGTTCTTCAGCTGTGTAGTTAGAGGTAGTGTAGCTTAGTTTAAATTTTTTTTGTATTATTTAAAATTTCTTGCATTATAGCATAGCTTAGCTTAGTTTTAGTTTAGATTAGTTGTTTTTAGTGCTTTTTGGTTTAGGTAGCCACTAGTTTACATTATTTCCAGCTTTGTTAAACTCCTTTTAAGGTTGAAATATCCAAATAATGGGTATTATCACACCCATTTATCATGAAAAGAGTCCCAAAAACATGAGATGGAACATTTGCATTCCATGATATTTCCTGCTTAGGTAGTTCTGACCATTTGGTTAAATCTTTGTGTTTCCTTTTCCTTTTAATGTGATTGGTTCATTATTATGCATAATCATGTGTTTGACAAACCCTAATCTAGAATGTATGGTTCAAAATGCTTGTTCTTATGTTGTTTTCTTTTCTTTTTTTTAAGAAAAAATTCTTGTAATCTGCCTTGATTAAATGCTCTCCCGTATCATTTTATTTTTGCATTATGAATCATGGAATCTGAAGTAGGTGGAAAGATCATGAGTACGCATGTACTTGATCCATATTGCATTCTGGAATAGTTACGATGCTAACCGCCCTATGACGCTAACCATGTTGGTGACGTAGGGCAGGTTTAGGGTCGTAACTATCTCTGGATCATTCAGAAAATTTTGTTTGAAGGTGTGAGTCTCACGTCATGTCCCCAGGGTCACGACGTAATTTTTAGTCCCACGACGTTAAACCCAAAATACTTCAAATTTTCAAAAACTTACCTACGACGTCAGACTCACGACGTGTACCTAGGATCACGTCATAATTTAATGTCTAGCGTCGTACTCCCACTCTTTTCAAAAATTTCCTAGTTTTGAATCTATGATGCTAAACTCACGACGTGAACCTAGAATCACGTCGTAATTTAATGCCTAGCTTCGTACTCACTCTCTCTTTCCAAAACTCTAAATTATGAACTTACAACACTAGGATCACGTTGTAATTCTTTTGCCAAGCATTGTAGCCCCCTGACGTTCTCGCTTGCATGTACGATGCTAAACTCGCGACGCGGTCCTAGGGTCACGTCGTAATTTTTTCTTAGCATCGTACATATCACCAATTATCCCAGAATTTTCTAAAAATCATCTTTGCCCACCCATGACGTCGCTAGCCTCACGACGTGATCCTAGGATCACGTCGTAATTTCTGTTTAGCGACATAGATGGCACCCTCATGCCAAATTTTTCCATTCTCCATTTTCTCACTTAACTAATTGAACCCTTACCTTATTAATTCAAGATCAAAATTAGCAATAATTGAGATCAATGATGAACTTGGAATAAGGAACTTTGTTCAATTGATCATTAAAATATTTTTCTATAAAAAATTTAGAGGTAATAATTAAAATAGGCCACCAGAAGGAGTCATTTCCACTTTTAGGCCACGATATTTTGATTTAGGAAAATAGGCCATTAGAAGGGTTTCGGGCACGAATTTAGGCCATTGGGCTGGAATTCAGGTTGCGATGGCCTAAAAATGGAAATGACTCATTCTGGTGGCTTATTTTAGTTTTTTTCAATTATTTTATTATTTTATGTAATTAAAATAAATAATACTCATTTTGTGTCATTATTTATGTCCTACTTTTTTTTTCTTGTTCCAATATTTTTATTTTATTTTCATTTTAGAAATAATTAAATATTAATCTTCAAACCTACCTATCTCCTTACATTAATAAATAAATATATTAAACATTCAAATTACCCTCTACCATTAATAATTCCAGTCCACCCCACAACCAAATCTCAGTAAATCACACATAAATAAATAAATTAAAATTATAAACTCATTACAATCATATTATATGTATATATATTGAAGTTACTTTTTTAACACTAAAAATGTGACGAATGGAGTAATATAAGAAATAAAATAAATATTAATTCAAATATGTTATAAAATAAGTAAAACAAACACATATTCAAATAAATTATAAAGTGAAAAATAAACATGTTTTACTATAAGTATCACAAAATTTTCGAACATGGTACTTTATGCAGGGATAATTAGTATTAAATATAAGGATATATTAAGCCTAAAAAATGTAGCTTAAGAATTGATATAATGTGGTTGTAATGAATTTACAATTTAAATTTATTTATTTATATGTGATTACTGATATATGGTTGTAGGTTGGATGAGAATTATTAATGGCAATGGGTTTGAAAGTTTAATATATTTATTTATTAATGCGATATGATGGGTATATTTAATAATTAATATTTAATTATTTTTAAAATGGAAATAAAAAATGTTGGAATAAGAAAAAAGAAAGTAGGACATAAATAATGGCACAGAATGAGTATTATTTATTTTAATTAAATAAAATAAAAAATAATTCAAAAAAACTAAAATATGCCACTAGAAGGAGTCATTTCCACTTTTAGGCCATCGCAGCACGAATTCCAGCCCAATGGCCTAAATTCAGGCCCGAAATCCTTCTATTGGCTATTTTCCCTAAATCAAAATATCGTGGCCAAAAAAGTAAAAATGACTTCTTCTGATAGCCTATTTTAATTATTACCTCAAAAATTTAAACTCTTAATACTCTAAGTTTATAATCCGCACTGTAATTAATTATGTGATAAAAGATTATTTAGAGCATTAATGAGTAATTATGGATTAATTTCCATACCTTTCATGAGAAACCAATGTCTCTCATACAAGTGATTTTTTTTTTATTTCCTTAAAAACCCACAAATATTTTCTTTTAATTATTTTTGGTCTTTACCTGTGTTGTTGAAGCGAGTAGTGAGAAATATCATAAACTAATGTTGGCGGAGAATCCCTTCTGGACATACTTAGCTCGTCGTTTGTGTATTGATTACTACTCGTTATTTTGCATGTTATGGATAGTGGCTGGTGGAAGCCTTGGCGGATGGTCCATCAGGGATTTAAATTAGCTGCTCAGCCAGCTCTTATCCGAATATAGTTTTACTTTTTTATCTTAATTTCAAACCTGGATTCCAATCTGTGATAAAAATCAGTTGATTTCTGTCAAAATTATCTGATAATCATTGCAAAGACGAACATATAGTTTTTTATCCCATTTCGCAGATAGTTGAGGCACAACTGATAGCGACACTATCATTATAGGGTTTTCTTCTATCTAAAATCATCTCACCTGAATGGTTAATGATTAGGGTTTGGATCACAGATAACTGTAGTCCAGTTCTCCCTAATTATTTTGCCATGATCTTTTTATCCAAAAATAAAATTCTTCTCACCTCTGGCTATTCCACTTTGTGTAACAAATTCTGTCTAAACCCACCATATATTTTGGGTTACTTTAATTTTGTTTCTCCATATAAACCTATGCATGATATTATTATGTAAATACTGTGGTCTAAATATTTTGGGATCCTTCCCTTCGATATAGAAGTCTTGATTTAAATCAGATGTCGCATAATAAACTTCCATCAAAAAATTTATTCATAAAATCCGGATCTTAGTAAGGGATAAATCCCACAGTTATGACTAATTCATATTCAACTGGGGGTTGATTTTGGGAAATTAGAAGCAGAGTCAACAATTAGGTCTCTTATAGACTGAAAGGATTTGTGTTTTAATTGAGAGTTTAGTACCTGTGTAGAGAATAATTTTCAAATATCAATTATTTTCCGAAATTGTTGTATGTTAGAAATCTTATATTAAACATTGCACTGAATCAGAGTCCACTTGGATTCAGATAAGGTGTGATGGATAACACTAGAGGAACAACATGTGGGCCTTGGTTATTTTCTAAGATAGGGTTGAGTATTCTTTCAATTGCTATCCTCTCCTGCCAAAGCCTATTTTTGAGTCTTGAGTGAGTGCATCCGGAACAAACTAATTATTAGTTTGTTTCATTAGTTTGTATCTCATAACTACCTGAGGTAAACACTGCGAGCGGTTTACTGATGTTCGGGAATTCTTGATCTGCATCCGATCATTAAGACTGGGGGCTCTCTTATACTACCAGTGTGATGCTTTTGAAACCTCCGAGTGATAGGATTTTAAATGCTTTCTTTCGCTTTATTTTAAATGCTTTTATAGAGGCCACTCGGAAGTATTGAGAGAAGTTCTATCTGTTACTAGGTTTGAGAGTTATGGAATAGTTCAGGACTTGATTTGACTCTTTGGGTGTGACCGGGGGAATGATGGGGTACTTGGCATTTCAATTAATGAATTGTTAGGTGTTGCTTGTCCACCACAGATAAATGGCATACCCTGGTCGGGGCAGTTATGAGTCTGTGGTATCATAGATTTTGATTTCTTAAGAGCATGCAAACTCATACTGTAAGTACCAGTCTTAAATGGAACATAATATTGAGAGCATGAAAGTTAGCTAACTGACAGGATTATCCCAAAGAAAGATCTGTGCAATAAAATGGAAGTTTAATTGTGTTTCATCTTAATCTTGTCTAATTTTTATTATTTTCTCCCTGTCCCTTCTGTCTCAATTTAAATCTTCTTTCTAGATTAATAATAGATAGTGTAGCATAACCTTTAATGCTTTCGTAGAATAATTTTACTCGCTTTCTTAGAATATTTTTAATTGCTTTCTTAGAATAAAATTTATCTGGTTTCATAGTTTAGTTTAAATTATGTTAAGTAGTTTTTACGCAAACACAAACTTGAATGGAGTAACCTAGTGTAAAATCATATAAAACGACAGGGGCCATGCTTCCATCGCACATCCTCCAGTGAAGGATTCGGTACTTACTATAAATACTGCAATTTTTGACTCATGCGCTTTCGGGGGCACAGTTTCTTAACACGAGTAAATAAAAACGTGACAATTTATGAATATATCCCTAATCCCAACTCCATCTTCATAAAGTGGATTCATTAAACAAAATTAAATCGGGATTATTTTTTTTCTTAAAAATACTCGTGTGAGAAATTTGTCAAAAGTTTCGGTCACCTTTTGAGGTAATGTACGGGTTGAATCCACTGACGCCACTTGATTTACTACCATTGCCACGCAATGAGCATCTTAACGTCAATGGAAGGGACACGGCGCAGGCAATGAAGGAGATGCATTCTGACATCAAGAACAGTCTAGTGAAAGCCGCCGAAGGATACGCCAAATACAACAACCGCGGAAGAAAAGCGTTGAAATTGAACCCCATCGATTGGGTGTGGTTTCCCGCAAGACGACGCAAAAAGCTATCTCTGCAAGGAGACGGACCATTCAAAATCTTAGAATGGATTAATAATAATGTCTACAAATTGCAATTATCAGAAGAATATGGCCATATTAAATCCCATATTCAATGTTGCAGATCTCACCTTGTTGGAGAGGGGTGAAGAAGATAATGGTCGGTTGATGGCACGAGAGCACTATTGATTCCCACATTTCCCGAGGGGTCGGTATCCCAGTAGCGGACGAGGAAGTTCACCACCAGAATTGCTGAGCTCCTGGCCCTGAATTTTGAAGAAGAACTGCTGAAAGCTAAAGCCAGAAAAATTGGACTAAAGCTGCTAATTCCGATTGAGGAAGACCTCAGACCCCCGCAACTGGATCCGGAGACCCGCAATTAAAAGAGAAGCAGCCAGATGTCGGTCGCCAGAAATTGGCCGAAACCCACACCGGAACAGCACCCGGAAATTGAACATTGTATTTTGTTAAGTTTTGTAATTCAACAAGTGCATGCATGTACAAGGACAATAAAACTAACAGGAGAGAGAAGCCTCCCTGGCGGGCCCCGCAAGGTGGAGAGAAGGATAACTTACGTCGCAGTCCCCTTCGTCGCAATCCTCCCTACGTCTTGGACCATGGATTGCGACGCCAACACCTTCTGCGACGTGATACGGAAACAAGGTCAACTAAGCAGCCTACGTCGCAGTCCTCCTACGTTGCAACATAAGGACCGCGACGTAGCCTATTCTGTCGCGGCGTAGCCCGATAGATGAAGCTGGAAACCACACATCGTGACCCTGCCTCCCCTACGTTGCAACCCGAGGATCGCGGCGCCAGCCTTCTGCGGCGCCAACCTTCTGTGACGCCAGCCTTTTTCGACGCCAACCTGAGGAAGTGGTATGATCCATTTCGGTGTATCTTCCATTTCAATATTAAGCTTCAAAGTTGGTAATCTCCACCTATGCCTTTATCTCCCAATCCATCACATGTGTTGCTTGGACGTCCATTTATATGCACTGATGAAACAAAAATTGACGTTAAGAATGGTACACTCACTATGGCATTGGATGGGGAGGAAGTGAAAATTCATGTATTTAATGATGAGAAATATCCTATAGAATCTAATGCTTTATATAGAGTGGATGTTCTTGATCATAATAACATACATAAAACCTTTGAGCTGAATGGAAAAAGTCCACCAAAGCTATTTGATGTCTCTCTTCGTCCTACCAAGGAAGATTGAAAATTATTGGCTCTCCAGCATAGATTTTGCAGATTTGAGGGAATAAAAAAATTGCTACAAATTATATGGGCACATTAAAGGCTAGTGTTCAAGGCCACATCCACCACTGCACTTGGTGCCTTCTTCGAGCATGTTGGTTTTACCCCTCAGTCTCCTTTTCAGTGATGCACTTTTCACGGGATGCCAGTCTATCCTACACTAAACCATAGCATGATTTTTTAAACCGTAAACTAAGTCAAATCGTATTTTGTAGTTTGTTCCAATTTGATTTACGGTCTGGACCGTATTATACTCAGCCCTAAAAGAGAGGGGAAGAAGAATCATACCTCTAAGCTTCCTATTTCGTCGGAACTTCATCTTCCACCTCCTCCAAGGCTGCGATTTTCCCTCCATTGAAGAACCCTCATTTCTCTCTTCAAAAGTGAGGGTAGCGTGTGTTGAAAAAAGTATCCCCAAATCCAATAAAATTACTACGATGGCCTTTCCAATATGAAAACAAAATTTGGAGGAAAAAATTCTCACCAAAAAATCAGAACTGGATCTAAAATCTTAATCAGATATTTATAATCCTATACACTTCAACCAATATTCTATCTATAAATGGACAAAAATGATTGTTCAAAGGAAATGTTACAATAAATGAATATTCAATTAGGAGATCATACCTTCACCAAGCCAAATAGAATGTCTATTGACAGTGTTCTTTCTTGGGTTCTTCCACTATCACTAAGCCAAATAGAATGTATGTTGACAGTGTTCTTTCTTGGGTTTCATCCACCATCACTGCACTGAAATTTATACAACAATATTAGCTACAGTTTGCACCTGAAATTACAATACTATATCATAATGTCCAATGCACCTGTAAGTTGCAAGGTCAGGTTCCCAAAGGCATTCTTGGAGTAACATTTCTACCCTCTGTATATTTAGGGGTGGGTACGGTTTGTGACCCAACCCAAACAAATTGTAATTTCTCAGTTTGAGAATTTTGTATCACATTTTAATTGGTGCAACACCAGGTTAATACCCTTTAACCCTCAAGAATCAAGTTTACCAAGATGAGGTGCAAGATTTCTAGCAAAGCATAAACAACCAAAAGAATATATGATCGATAAATCGGGAGCAGAGCCTACAAGAAGTTCATATGGTGATTTCTACTTAAGAACTTTAGCAGGAAGCCTATTTATAAGGTAAGCCGAGGTGAGTAAAGCATCTCCCAATACATTTTAGGCATTCCAGATGTAAGTATGAGATTTCTAGCTACTTGGACAATGTGTTTGTGTTTTCTCTCAACCCTTCCATTTTGTTGTGGTGTATAGGTACAAGAAGTTTGATGCACCACCCCAAAATTCCCAAATAGTTCTAGAGTTTCCTTATTAAAAAATTCACTCCCATTATCTGTTTTAAGCACTTTCACACCCCTGCTGTACCGATTTTTGACATAGTAGAGGAAATTGGGTTGGAAGGTAAGTTTATCAGATTTGTTGTATAAAAGTATAACCATGTAGCCAAATAAACATCATCCACAATAGTGAGCATGTACTCGTAATCACATCTATCTTAAATTGAAAAGTGTCCCCGGAGATCCAAGTGCACACGATCAAAATTATTCAATGCATGAGATGAATGGGAAGGAAAAGATAACATGTGAATTTTGGACAAATTGCATATATGACAAGGAATTTTAGATTAATTGCTGAATGGTAAATTTAACTTGGACATCACAAATTCACAGGGATGTCAAAGTTTTAAATGCCAATCAAGGTAAGAGTTTGTAATACATGAAGTAGCATAAGCAAAAGAAGATGACAACATTGTCTAACTTACTCTACGTACAAGAGTGTAGAGCTAATTTAGGGGAGTAGCTCTAAGTAGATTCCTTTTAGTAGTCATGTCCTGCAAGTGGCAAGAACATGTATAAAAAATAGCAATACAGTTCAAGTCTTTTGCATGTCGACTGACTGAAAGGAGATTCAAGACAAAGCTTTGAATAAACAGTACATTTGGAATGGTAAGATTAGCATCCGATCTCACAGATCTATTGTGAGTTGGAGATCTTTTGGAGCCATCTGGCAGGATAATGGGTTAAACAATGGTAAAAGGCTGAGGGTCAATTAGAAGTGAAAGGTTGGAACATAAAGGACAACTACCACCTGAAGCAATTAACCAATATTTGCTAAAAAAACAAGATGTGATAGAACTACCTGCAAAGTCCAATATGCTCTTGCCAACACCACCATATGCTCTGGTCATTTCTTTGAACATACTTCTAGCCTTTTTGTGAGTCTAGCCTTAGCACTAGCAAGAGAGGAGTCAACAACATTAAGTGAGTCTAGCCTTAGCACTAGCACTAACTACAGATTTCCCTTTTCTTCGATCTCCCATACCCAAGTACCAGTCTGGAACATTACCATTCAGCTGAAAACAATTTGCTCTCACATCTTCTGACTTTTTGCACTCACATAATGCATTTATGTTTGCAAGCTTGTAACATTTTTCTCTTGTATGCGCAACCTTCTTGCAGTAACGACAAACAACAATTCTCCTCTTCTCATTCGATCCTGTATCACTTTGACTAGTTGTAGACTCCTTTTCATAGGCAGCAAGTGCAAGATTAGGATTGCTATCTACACCATTTGTCCCTGCCATGCCTTTTTATGCTTCTACACTGCATAGCATCCCATGAGCTTTGCTACTAGAGGGCAGAGGGTCCATGAGAACGATCCGATTACAAACATGACCAAATTAATCATTTAGACCTAGTAGGAACTGCAAAAGTAATTCTTTTTCATCAGAGTTAACCAACAACTGCAAGGATTCTGAGCTTGCTGTAGGAAAAGGATATAATGCACGATAGTCACTCCACAACTTTTGAGTTTGCTATAGTAACTTGTGACTGACCTATTTCGTTGTGTAAGATTAACAATTTTGCATCCAAGCATCAACACTTGTGGGCCACTAACTTGACCATAACAATCTTCTAATTCTGGCGGTCTGGCCATAGATATTTAGCAGTAGTATGATGTATAAATTGTCGAGAAATTTCAAAAGAAATGGAGTTTCGTAATCAGGTTAATACCAGATTGTCAACACGTTTTCACAATTTATAAAAAGCATCGAGTAGAGACAGTGGAAGAAAGCTACCAGTAATGAAATCATCTTTATCGTTGATGTTCAAGGCTGTTTCAACAGAAATGTGCCACGACGTCCAATTTTTTCCCCAAGAAGGATAGAAGTCACCTGGAGGTGAGACTGAACGGAAGAGGACAGCTGAAGGTCCTCTGGAATTGGGGTTTCACCTCCGGAGATGTCAGACTCGTTGTCAAGTGCAATTAACTAAGAATTCAACAGATCCAAATTGAGATGTCAGAAAAACTATAGGCTCAGCAAATCGAGCAATTTCAGCGAAATTGAGACGTCAGACTCGTTTAGGGGGTCTTGGTCTGATATCATGCTGAAATTGGTGAGTGTCGTAAATAACTGTGTATTCCATTAGACTAAGTTTATCCATGACAAGGTCTCCAAAAAGATTCACCTCCATGTCATTATTCAATTAAAAAGAAAATCAAAATGAGGTTGGGTTGGAGACCACTTGGTCCACCAAATAGAAAAAAAAGACCACTTGGTCTCATCACCTTTGGCCAATGGAATGGAGATATATTTGTCTCCTTCCCATTGGTCAACTAAAATTTTAAATCAATTCTATTAAAATTATTATATTTTTAATATTTTAAAATAAAAACAAACAAAAAATATATCATATTTTTAAATTTTTCATTCTCTATAAATAGAGACAACTCTTGTTATATTTTTGTTAAATACATAATATATCAATTTTGATATATTTAACCCATTTTAAAATTTATATAAACTAAAAATAAATAAAAAATATTAATATTTAAGATTTTTTATTCTTTATATATAAGCTAAATATTTTTTATATTTTTTATATTTCAATATAATTTAAAATTGTATAAATTAAAATAATTAGTATATAATATTGTGGTTGGATGGTTGGGTGGTTATTGATAAAGTATGTAAAATTTGGGTGGTTGGGTTGGGATGAATATTGATGAGTTGGATGATGAAGAAATTAATAAAATAATGAGATAGTTGGATGGTTGGTTAGTTGGGGTGATTATGGTTAAAGATAGTCTTAGAGGCTGAGGATGAGTTAGAGAGATGGAATGCACAAGTTCAATATATATATGTCATATGGCTGGATCA
>JAOANR010000007.1:46804801-46838004 GCA_030278955.1 Hygrophila difformis | reverse complement strand
ATTAGTTTTTGGAAAAGCATGCCATCTCCCAGTTGAGCTAGAACATAGAGCATATTGGGCCATTAAAATGCTCAACATGGATTTTCAGTCAGGACAAGATAAGAGGAAGTTTGATCTGTCTAAATTGGAAGAGATGAGACTGGAAGCATATGAAAGCAGCAAGATTTATAAAGATCGAACTAAGAAAATTCATGATTCAAAAATTAAACATAAGGAATTTTCTGTTGGTCAATTGGTTTTGCTTTATAATTCTCGTTTGAAATTATTTCCAGGTAAGCTCAGATCAAGGTGGACAGGACCATTTCCTATTGTAGCCGTTCATGACAATGGAGCAGTTACAATTATGCTCAATGAAGGAGAAAAGACTGTAAATGGACACAGGCTAAAGGAATATATTGGTCAACAAGATTTAAATATCCAAACTGAATATTTGGATAATCCTTAGTTTTCTGTTTTCTTTAAAAAAAAATAAAAAAAAATAAAAATAAAAATATAGGGGGGTGGATACTACCCAGGTTAACTGAGTAGTATTTCCCTTTTTCTTTAAATTTATTTTCCATTTCTAATTCTTTTATTCTTTATTTTCAGGAATCGAGAAATGAAGCTGTGATGGAATGAAGGAGGATGAGATAAGAATCTTCAACCATGGTTTTTTTGAGTATTAAGTGTTTGGAAAATTAAGTATGAATGGATTCTGAGGCCACGCTCTTGTAATTTTTGTCTAAGGCGTGAGGAATTACTCTTGCTCACGCTTTGTAAAAGTTATGACGAGGGTGATCAGTTCAAATTTCTATCCTGTAATTCTGATGAGTTGTTAAGTATAAGAGTTTGATGTCTACGCTTTGTCGAAATACAAAGCGAGACTATTTTACTCTGAAATTGTACAAGAATGTTTTCTCGCGATGTAATTAACAAAGCGAGGAAGGATTTTTATAGCATGCGATGACAATCGATAGAGCGAGAGTCTGGGAATATTGAACGGATAGATTTCAAAACTTCCCAAAGACCAAAATACCCTTTTCAGACTCTTCTTCTTCTCTTACACCAACCATTCACACGTCGTTTCAAACCGCCAGTAATTATGCAGAATTAGTTTTTCTGCTATAAAATCTAGTCGAATCCTTCTCTTCGTTCATCCCAACATTTTCCACCCTAAGAAATTATCCTAAACCTTTATCAGAAATCAGAATGGCCGCAGCAGCTCCCAATGCTAGAACTTCTATTCTAGACATTCCTGATGAATCTTAGGAGACATTCTCTCAAGGCTGGGAAGAGAAGAAATGAAGGATGTAGCCAGGTTAGCCCCAACTTGCAAGAAGTTCGCCAGAGCAAGTAAGGCGCCTGTAGTATGGAGGAGGGCGAACGTAGAGAGGCGGATGACTGCGGAGAGGACACTTGACTCTCATTACGTCCAAATATTGCGAAGATGCAGAGAGGCGGGAAATTTCATGTTAAAACTAGAGCCTGCACTTTCAATCTTCTGCAACACAGGGCTCAAGGAAGCTGCTTTTGAAGTCCTTAAGCCTGGAATCGACGACAACCATCACCCTTCAATCTTCATCAAGGCCTTCATTCTTCTAAGTTCGGAGAGCCTTGAGGAAATTGATGAAGGATTGTATCTTCTTGGATCAATCCTTAAAGATGAAGATCATATTCGTAAGATTGAGACGAAGATCAGCAAGTTGTTCAACGAAAGTGAAGAAGAGCCTATCCCTTTCGGGGGCAAGGACATCGCGAATACTGTGATTATTTAGCGCCACATAGTAGGGACTTAGTTAGGGAACCTCCACACTTTAACTATGGTGCCACAAACATTGATTGTTTGTGTTGTGAGGTTACTAGTTTGATTAGGAGATTAAGAGAAAATTTTAATGACCATATAATTGAATCTGAGTCAGAATTAGAAACTGATCCAGATTCAAATTGAATGATTATGTAATCTCTTAATTTGTATCTAAATTCTAAGTCCTTTGATGTTGATATGTACTCCTCGCTTCATTCTTATTAGAAAGGAAACAACTTGATCTTATCTTTTATATTAGATTTTTTTATCTGAGTCTTTTTAAATAAAATCTTCAAAATAGTTTATTCTAGGCTTAATCATTACTCTCTGCATAGAGCAAGATTTACTATCTTGACCCCTGCAGTCCTTAGATAAAAATAGGGCGTCTCTGTCCTTGCAGTCATTCCTCTCAGTTGTCATTTCAAAATTTTTCATCAGATTTTCTTCTCTTATTCAAGAAGAAATCGCCATACACCATTTTTATCATTCTCAATCATTCTCGTAAGCAAGATCATTCGGAAAACCCATCGACGAAGAAAATGGCTGAGAACAATCCGTAAGCAATCTAGTTTATCCTATCTTTCTTTTATTTTTAGTTCTATTTTGCAAAGTTTGTTCCGGATTGCATTTCTAGACCTAGGGTTCATGATTCTATATTCTTTAGGGAATGGCTTTAGAAAACGGAAACATTTAACATTTAAGATTTCTCATAACTAAGAGCCGTTTCTTTACACTCATTAATCCAGAGATTCTTTTCTGAATCTTTAGTTTGTAACTGACGCATTATCCAAATGGGACTTTTGGAACTTCACAATAGGATGAAACCCCATTTTCGAATTTCTGGTTCCATCATTCTAGATAAAGTATTCCCCTGTATTCCTTATCGTATTATTTTCTGGAAACAGAAATGCTAGGAATCCACAGCGCGTTGGAACTCAGATATCTCATTTACCCACTGAGTTGTTGGGGGATATTCTGTCAAGAATTGGAAAAGATAATGTTAGGGAGCTCTTCAGAGTAGCAGTAGTCTCTCCATCATTTTATCAAGCAAGCAAAACTCATCTTGTATACAAGAGAGTAGACTTGGAATCATGCATGAGATGGAGAGAAGATGTTTATCCTGACAACCAGAAAAGATTCATTCAAGAGTGCCAAAATGCAGGGAACTTTATGTTCAACATTGAACCTGCATTGAAAGCATTTGTTGAGGAACGAGATGAGAAGAAGGCATTTGAACTCCTCAAGCCAGGACTAGATGATGGACATGAACCCACTATTCTGCTCAGAACAATGCTCCTCTTAACAAAACAGGAAGATAAGTTGATTGAAGAAGGATTAGAGTTGATTCAAACAGTAGCTTCTAATGTTTTAGAAGTGGTTTTTATTAAACTCTATCTTTTTCATTGGCTCATCCATATTCCTCAAATCCCAAATCCTTTTCAAGGGCAACCAGAGAAGAGCTATTGTAAGGATCATACTTTGCAGGTTCGAGTCTTACTACCACCACACATCAGGATGGACTGTATCCCTTGTCAATTCTTTGACATGGTGAGGCAGTTTAGATTGTATTGTGGTGAGGTCTTTCCTGATGAGTTTATGTGGACCGACTCCGATGATGAGGAAATTGACCCTTGAGCAGTCCAGAGATAGGAAATTCTATAGTATTATATATTTTTGTATTTCCTGAAATCTTTGATGTATTTTGGATTGTTTAAATTTTATGTGTTACAATTCTCCTACTTCATATCCTGTTTGATCAGTTTCTTTATTCAATTCAACCATGAACTAAAGATGAAACTGGAAGTCTCTCTTGAAATTGAGAATGTCATCAAGGGAGTCTGGATCAGAGGAAACTTAGATCAAACACTCCACTGAATATTCTTCATACTAAAAGAGGAAGTAAAATCAGGAAATGAGATAAAAAAAATTGGTAATCTTAAAATGAAAGAAGTTAAGGGTAGATTTTGCTGGGTATTAAGATGAAATTGGTGAACAAAGATCTAACCAGACTCAATACACAATCTAGAAGTCTTAATCCTTTGTTTACCTCTCGCTTTGTTTTTCAGCCAATCTAATTTTATCCAATTTATGTTGTTTGGGTTCATTAACTCAATTTTTAAATCACTAACCAGACTCACTGATGTGGCAGGTCTAGAATGAATGAGTACGATCTAAATAAAATACTTGAGTACCCTACTCTTTATTCTTTAGCTAGGCCAGCCCATTGTTCTATATATATACCCTATAACCTCCTTATCTTTTCAAATCATTCTCATACCCTTTTCATATTTTCTCTCGAAAAGAAACCGCCATTTTAAAGTTCTTCTTCTTCTTCTATTGCGAAACCCTTATTCAAAATCATTCAGCTTCAGGAACAATCCTAATGGCGAGCAACAACCCGTAAGCTCTCCGTTCATTCTTCACCGCACTTCTTCCTGATGTTTCAAGTTTTTACATTCTGCATTATAGTGTTTTACTCATACTAGGGTTGAAGTTTTTCATTTCGTGTAAATTTTCTTCATCCACTCTTGTTCTTCCCTAATTGGAAAACATGGAGTATAATTTCAACTGATCTTTCTTCTTTAAAATTCGATTAAATAACAGTGAGGAGCAGCCTTCTGAGTCCTCTGCTTTACACCTGACTGATCTTCCATTGGATGTCCTTGGGGAGATTCTGTCACGAGTAGGGCAGAGCAGCTTTGAAGATCTGCTCAAGTGCAAACAAATCTGTTCAACATTTACAATAGTCTCAAAATACCCTACTGTCCTCCGGAGATTTAATGTAGAGGATCCGTTTTTTAAAAGAATCTCTAATGAATCTACTGGTAAAATCAAGTTTCTACATGCCTGTAGAGAGGCTAAGAATCATATTCTGAACCTATCAAAGGCTTTGGAACTGTTTACACAAGGGAAAGGATTCAAGGCATTCCAGATCCTGGATGAAGGAATAGAAGATAACTTCAAGATTTCTCAATATTTTAAAGCTTTATGCTGTTTAAGTAAAACTTCTAGAGAAGAGATAGATGTTGGACTTCGCTTAATTAGTCCAATCTTAAGTGATAGATTAAACAGCTATGAGTTTAGATATAATCTTCTCACCCTACTTTCAGAATGGGAATATGTCCCGAATCCATTTTTAGGGCAGAAAAAGAGGGAATTCTGTATTATAGAAGTTCATGATCATGAAACCCTCCATAGGCCATTATATTTTAATTATACAGTCGATCAGGTCAGCTATCTCTGTTGTGACACAAATAGAGCTATAGCTGATTTCAGGATGGCAGCAGGGGAGAACTATGACAACTATAGCATTAATGAATAAATTTTTGGATGAAGGAGGAAGAGATTGATGCATGTGACATGTCTTCTAATTTTTGACTTTGAAACTGTCACTAGATCAGATCTTTTGTATTATGTAATGCAGCCTGATTTTGATAATAAAATCTAATCTCATTACTGCATAAATGTTCAGTTTAACTCTTAATTCTGTGTTTTTCCTCCTTTTCTTTTCAGAAATGTCGGAAACCCTCAACTCTTGGAAACTCAAATACTTGATTTACCAACTGAGTTATTGGGAGATATTCTGTCAAGACTAGGAATGGAGAGCATAAAGGCACTTTTTAGAGCATCTGAAACTTCTAGGCAATTCCTCTCAGCAAGCAGATCATCGTTAGCTCTAAAGAGAGCTAATTTGGAAACTTGTGTTGTTTGGAGAGGAGATGCTTACCCAAGTAACCAGATCAAATTCATTAAAGGATGTCAGGATGCAGGCAATTATATGTTTAATATTGTGCCTGCATTGATAGCTTTTGTGGAGGATAAAAATGAGGAAAAAGCTTATGAAATTCTTAAACCCGGATTAGATGATAAACACAAACCAACCACTTTTATAAGATCCCTTTTACTGCTTTCCAAACAAAATCCGCAGCTGGATGAGGAAGGAATTCAATTGATCAAATCTGTAACTCAGGATCCTTTTGAGCTACTATTCTTAAAAATGAGTGTTCTGCACTGGCTCCTTTATGATGAAAAGTTTCCAAACCCATTCCTTGATCAAGAGGAAAGGAGTTTTTGTAAGAATCACTCCATTCAAGAGCGACAGCAACTACCTTTCAATGAAAGGATGGAGTGTATTCCATGTGAACTGTTTGATTATGTCAAGCAATACAGAAGAGCAAGTGAAGAACTAGGCATATTATTTGAATGGGAGCAATGGAACAATGGAGAAGAAGATCAGAATGAAGAAGAACTGCTAGAATTAGAATAATTTAGAAATCAAGCGGTTCATAGTTCCTTTGCTTGTAATCTTTTGTGCTTTTTGTTTTGGGGCGAAGAATTATATGGATGACTCAAAACTGTACATCCCTTTGCCATTAATGAATTGCATTCTTTAGTTTTTAATTCTATTATCGTTTTTAATCTTATTCAGCTATGAAATTGGAACTTCATCAAAGCAACCAAGGACTTCAATAAAGAAATCTGGATCGGGGGAAACTCAGATCACAGATCTTCCTTATGAGATTCTTGGAAACATTTTATCAAGATTGGCATTCGACTACCTTGAGACTGTCTTTAACTGTAAACTAGTCTGCAAAGAACTCGAAAAGGCTACTCATCATCCTTTAGTCTTGAAAAAGGCTTCTCTTGAAGACTTTTCAGCATGGGGATGGGGAACTTTTGAAGAGACACAAAGCGTTTTCCTTGAAAGCTGTAAAAATGCAGGAAATTGGATGTACCAGTTACATGAGGCATTGCGTTTGTTCGTTAAAGACAAGAATGAACAAGCAGCATTTGAACTCTTAAAACCTGCAATCACTGATAATCACCCTCCATCCATTTATGTAAAAGCTCTTATGCTCTTAAGTAAGGATGAAAGGGAAGAGCAAGAGAAGGGAATTTGGCTCTTCGCTCCTCTGTGCAAGAATAGACGAAGACTCAAGGATCTTCGACTTCAAGTCAGAGGATGGTTATCAAGTTATGAGGAATTTATCTCACCCTTTCAAGGACAACCTAAAAAGAGACTTTGTGACCTTAGGAGCTATTATGATAACAATCACGGTCCTTCAAGGAATACCTATGGAGTCGTGTCAATTTATTGTATGAGGTGCTTAGTCTCTGAGCATTGTAATCTGTTCCTCAGATTTGGAATTGAGGCAGAGACACCTCCTCATTTGTAATTGATAAGTTGAATGTCATAAGAAACACCATGCTTTGTAATTCCATATTATGAATCTGATGAATTTTATGTTTTGCTTTTGATTAATGATGTTTGAATTTAAGTTTTTCTGCTATTTTTTTGCATTAAAGTAGACTTAGTCAGCATTGAAATCTCCACATTTAGAGCAAATCTCTAAATGTGTGTATGGTGATATCATGGATAGAATGGTGAATATAAAAAGGAAATCTGGTATTATGTTTCTTTTTATCATTTGCACATTTAGAGTCAAGCTCTAAATGTGAGTATGGTGATACTAACTTACCAGTTGTTCTTATTTCTTAAGGATTCATAAGATGACCTATGAAGAACTTCAAGCTCGAAGTATAGAATCGGATAAGAAAGAGAAATCATTCTTGGCAAAGGTGAAAACGGTGAACATGGTAGAAACTATTCGGAAAAGTGGTGGATGGACAGGATTGCAAATTTCACCTCCAGACTTTTATATCAATCCATTCATGTTTCAACATATACCAGATAAGGAAAAGGAATCATTGAGGATTGATTTAGAAGAAGCATTTTGGAATAGGATGAATAGATTTTGGGATGATCAAATGATAATTCTGATCAATGACAGGCATCTGCCTAATGAAATCAGACTGGAAAGACTTTTGGAAAAGGAAAGGAAGTGCATGGCTGAGTGGAATCAGGAATGCTACAGAATTATCAATCCGAAAGATCAGACAGGCTGGAGTTGGATTACTTTGATCCTCAACCACTACCAAAATATGTGAAGCGACTCACCAAATATTGCTGCAAACTCAATGAAATCCGGAATGCTAGAGTCTATGATGCTCAGCAGGCACTCCCTGCATACATGCCTCCAACATTCCTGAACAAGAAGGGACCCGTTGAACATAATTTCTTGACAAATCTGGCCTTGGATAAGATTATTGATGCTCGGATCAACTTAAGGCATGACCTAGAGCCTTATTTCAAGAAAGCTAAACAAGGTAAGACGGTATGGAAAGATGTCCTTAGAATTATTCAGGAAGCTAGAAATAGCTGGATCAGGTATATGAATAACTGGTCTAAAGGGGTAGATCTAAGGAAAAGGATTCTTAAACCAGGGTTGATAAGGAAACCTGATGAGGAATTTCCTTTGGAGGAGTTTGCTGATTTGATGTCAGAGCAGCAAGCATGGATTAAGGATGCAGAGGAAAGAGAAGCTGAGAGATCAGGCAAAAACAGGAAGCAGAGATCAGATGCAAAACAGACACCACAAAATATAGTAAGGAATATTTTCAGAGAATCTGTTGTTAATGAAGGACTGGAACCTATAGCAAATTTCAGGAAGGTTTCAGCCCCATCAATAACACCAGCAGATGCAGATCTTCTCATTACAGATAGACCCAACAAAATTATGAAGAGATTACCTCCAACTCTCCAACAGGAAGTTCATGGATATGTCCAGGAGAGGAAGAAAGAATTCATCGAGAAGTATGTCATGTATGATGCTATGTGCAGGGAAAATGCATACAAGGAGCATAGACCCTATACTGATCAAACACAAGGAAGAATTCAGCAGGTAATTATTGATGATTGGGATGCATGGAATGAGAAATATCTGAATAGAAAGGGAATGAATGTCATGCTGAAAGGATTGGGCAAGAATTTCTATGTCAAGAAGCACGACTCAGATGAAGACAGCACAGATGATGAGCAGAGAATTGAGAAGATGAGAGTAGTTGATGAGGTCACGACTATTGTGGGAGAAAAGAATGAAGAAAATGATGAAATTCATCCGATTCTGCAAGAAAGTATGGATTGCTATTATGCAAACAAACGAAAGGCAGATCGTGAATGGGAGGAACTCATGAAAACTCAAGACAAGAAAGGTAAAAAGAAAGTATCCACCAAAAAGAGAAAGCCACACAATCTCAGTTCAAGCACTTCAGATGAAGTACCAATAGCTAAGAAAAGGACTGGGAGGAAGGTGGAGACAAGCAGATCTAAGGAGACTAGCCAAATTCCAAAGAAGAGGAAGAATGAAGATGACCTGGCAGCCAAGGAAATTTTGGACTTGACAAAGGACTTAATGGACGAAGATGTTGAGATTCTACAATCAGCCCAAGAAAAGAAAGAAGTTGTTACCTATAAAAGGAGAGGAAGGTTATCCTCTATTCAGAAGGAGACTGATCCTGAAGAGTTTAAGCAGCAAGGGTCTCTTCTGGAGAATGTAGAACAATTGGAAATCACTCTTGAGCAAGAAAAGCAACAAGAAAAAGAACCTGAAAAACCTGTTAAGAAATTCAGGATAAAGATGAAAGCCAGAAAGCCTAAGTATGTGGTACCTGACACCAGCTCTGAAGAAGAAAAAGTTGAACCAACTCTAGGGATAGTTCCCTACACAGAGAGGTTGGAGCTCACTCCTTATACTAATTTGGAAGTGGGAGACATAGATCCAGAAGGCTGGAGAGCATGTATTGAAGAACATCAACCTAATGAACAAGGATCAACTAAACCGAGCACTGATCTCCAACAGGTTCAGATTGCTGAAAAAGATGATAGAGAAGGGCAAGATGAAGATCAGCAAGCTCAGGTTAACAGGGATCTTATTCAAAGTCAGATGGATTTATAAGAATTTACAGGAAAAGAAACTGAACAAGATTTACCACCAGAACAAGCTGCAGATGAACAAGAATTTGTGAATCAAATTGAGAAATCAGTGACGGACACATTTCAGGAACAGTCACTTGAAGATTTACAAACTTTTGAAGATATGAACTTGCATGGAACTACAGTAGGGAACATGACTTACTCTCTGGAAGGACTGATTAAAAAGTTCAGAAAATTGGCTAGAGAAGGAGGGAATGCACGCACTTCAGTGGAACAAGCAAGTGAATATGCAGCTAAACTTGAGTCAGAATTAGAGGAAATCCAACAACAAATAAATTCTGACCAAGTAGTGGAACCATCTCCATTAGCAATTCAAGCTTATGAAGAAGAAGTACAGAGAAATGAAACTCAAGAAGCTCAACAGAGAAAATACTTTATGGAAGACACTGTTAGTCAATATCTTAGAACACAGAGAAATGCTGAAAATCAAATGAATCAATGGCTCCTACCACCTCAAGTCAGGGATGAAGTAGTTCAGAGAGCAATTGCAAGGATGAATGATCCTGAATGGGCCGCAGAACAGAAGAAGAAAGCAGAAGAATATTTTGGAATCGAAGGATTTCTAGATTCAGAACCTACTGCTATTCCCCTTCTGCTGAACGAACCTGTACAGGAAGATCCCACAGAGATCTTAAATCAGCATAGCCTGGAAGTTACTGAGAAGGTAGATACCAGTACGTCATTGATACATGATTCAGGTATAGGCAATTCACAACATGATGACACTGATAGAGTTCAAGAAGAGCATTTCCAGCCTGACAATGAACAAAACCCAGAACAAGTTCATGAAGAAAACACGGAACCTGCTCAAGAAGGAGGCCAAACAGAAGAAGAAGGAAATGAGAATGCTGGGGATGAGCAGGAAGAAGCACAAGAATCCGAGGGAAATGAATCAGATACATCTGAAGGATCGTCCCCCGGAAAAGATGTTCCAGAATTGCTACCTTTGAGTTATTGGGGGAAGAATAGTCCAAAGGTGGGGTTGTCAATCCCTGATAGCATTGAAAAGAGGACTGAATTCACAGAAGAAGAAATCAAGGTTAAGTTTAATGGAAGAAAGGAGGCATTGGAGAACTACTTGGGGATGTCAAAAATGATTGTTCCGGACAAAGGATTTCATCCCAAATGGCTGGATCATAAGTGTATCAGCTACTGGAGGAGGATCAATGAATGGGACATTTTCATGAGACACAATAACAAATGTGGTTATGTGGAACTGACCAGGGAGTTCTATGCTAACTTTGATGTTGAGGCAGAAACAACATGGATTAGAGGGAAAACAGTGCAAGTCACTTTAGAAACTCTAAATGATCTGATACAGGCACCTTTGTTAGAACAGTCAGAAGTTAAGTCTGAGGTTCTTTTGAGGAAGAAAACTCAAGGAAATAAACTTGTTAATGCTAGAAAAATGGCACAGGGATTCTGTTCAACACACAGAGGAACTGAGCAGAATAAGATTCCATTGAAGAATTTGAAGCCTGAGTACCTGCCAACACTTGATTTCTACTATTCAAAGCTCAGACCTACCACAAATTTTCAAGGACCTTCAGCTGGAACTTTCGAGGGATTTGCATTATTATGGTCAGGAAGGAAATGCAGTGCTGCACTCCATGTCCTCAATGTTATTAAGTCAAGAGTTGGAGAAGATGCAGCATTGGCTTATCCAAATTTAATCAGAAGACTCTGTGAGAAACAAGGAGTTTCAATCACACCATTTTTACCAGAGATCATAAAGATAGATCCTCCTATTCCATTACTAGAAGACACTTTGAGGGGAGAATTGGTTTACCAAATGCCGGATTTAGAGGAACAAACTTCCGAGGGATCAGGATCGAAGGTGCCATCTCCTAAGACAAAAAGGGTCAATCTTCCTTCAAAATCAAGATCATATCAGTCAAGAGCCACAGTAAAAAGGACAAAGACTGTAGCTCCATCTCCTGCATTGAATCCTATTCCAGAAGATGAGGAGTTTGAGAACACTTCTGCACCATCTCAACCTTTGAGACAACCAATGAGGAACACAGTATCTGTGGATGAATCTCAGAATATGAGTACTTCAATCCAAAGTTTTGCACAGTCTATGGAGATGCTAGTGAAAACTATGTCAGAAGACAAGCATGTTCAAAGAGAAATGGAGCAGAAGAGGATTGAACTTGAGCATGTCAGGATTCAAACTGAAGAAAAACTCAGGAAAGAAGAGATAGAGAGGCAAGAAAAGATAAGGAAGGAAGAATGGGATAGACAGGAAAGAATGAGAAGGGAAGAAATGGAAAGATTTGAAAGATTGAGAAGAGAAGAACTTGAAGAGAGAAGACAGGAACGAGAAAGGGATATGGAGCTGAGGAGGCAGGAGCAGTATAATAGTACGAGATTGGTAGACATCCTTGCCAACCTAGTCTCGGATCTAAAGAAATCTCCATCCATACCACCCAAAGATCCGGACAATGATGCAGGACCATCCTGAGATCACAGGGGAGTTTTCTGTAACCTTCTTTTTCTTTTTAATTGCAGTCTCTTTTTCTTTATTTCTTTCCTGTTTCCGTTTATTCTGATATAACTTAGGATAGAATTAATATGAAGTTGTATCATAGGATTGAATTTCAAGCTAAAAAAAAACTCAGGAAGGCTAATAAACTGAAGAAGGAATAGAAGATGAGTTTAAAAGTGGTTCCTGTGGAGACATTTACTTTATAGATTTTCACTGCAAGCATGAGCCGCTCTTGAAAACTGTCTTTAGCTGTAAGCTCTGAGATTGATTGATGTCATTACTGGATAAATAGTTTGAAGGTTTTATGATTATATTAACCTTAGTGATTTGCATACTATAAACAACAACTGCACAAGGTTAAGAGGATTGATCTAATCTAGTCTCTCTTGGAAGATGAGTGTGCATATTGAGTAAAAAGAGAGAGAGAGAAAAAGAGAGCAAGGGAAATTTCAGAAACAGACGTGGTAAAATAATGTGGATATAAGTAGCTGGCACAGCTGCCCCTCTGATTTATAAGTTGAAAAACTTTAAAAAAGGCAGAATCAAGGGAAGGGGAGTTGAAGTTTCATCTGCAATGTCAGGCCATGCGACTCCTCCCAATAATGTGAAACCGAGCTATTGAAAGCCACGGAAGGCCACCCCTTGATAAAAAGAGAGAGTGTATTTTATTTGAGAATACAAGATATGCGCATGAGTTGGACAGGATTGAGCGTGAGAAGAGAAGTCTGACTAACTAAGGAGCAGAACAATAATTCACATAAATGCAAATCACTTTTGTTAATGTTTTCATGAACTCTGGTGAATCTCAAGTCAGGTATGAAGCATCAATCAGTTGAAAGAGTTGAGCTTGGGATAGTTGGAAAAGAGAAGGTAGTGATCCAGTGGAATCTTACATGAACATCTAAATCCTGGAAGCCACTAATTGGACTTATTCTTTGAAACTTTACAAGTTTCTTACCACTTGAGGACAAGTGTTTCTAAATGTGAGGATGGTGATGACAGCCTTTTGAGACTGTCATTTGCGTCCAATTTAGTGTCTTAATGATGTTCTTTTGCTCTTAATTTCATTGATTTTTTATGAATAAGCATGGAGGATCAGAAAAGATGGAAGAAGAATTAAGATTGTGAAGAAGTTGGAATTACACTGAAAATGGCTTGAAATTCTAAGTTTTTGTTGTAAGTATCGCACGCTGTGTTTCTTTTGAACTGATCCACGCTTTGTCATTCATCAGGAAGTTAAGCTGGAAAGCAGCAGGAAGTGGAAAGGACATAGCGAGGAAAGAAAAGGAATGGTGCGAGGGCTTGTGTTCAAAAATAGGAAAAGATTTTAAGGAAAATGTGCAGATGCTGAAGTCCACGCGATGATTGTTTGACATCGCGAGGGAAGGAAATCTGTGCAAGACAGAAAGTTTTATACATCATGGCGAGAAGCAAACTCTTTGGAGAAACTGTAAGACCTCGCCTTGTTGAGAAAGATGATTAAGTTTCTGAACTCTCGCTTTGAAGGAACTGGACAAAGCGAGAGGAGAGTTATTCTGATGCGAGCGGTTATCATCCAAGGCTTAAGCAGTTACAACACCCATCTATAAATAAGACCCTTGGGGGAATCAGCTCAGCAGGCGGGAGATTGAAGAGAATAGCTCGATTTTACTCTCCAGTCCACTTTTAGAATTTAGTAGGTAGGTTAGGATTTAATTTTCTCTGCAATTTACTTTGATGTTCTTCAGATTTGTAATTCGATTTCATAGTAGATTTGTAATTCGAATTCGTAGTAGATTTCTTTAAGAATAGCTGTTAGATTAGCTTGAGGATACCCTGGGAGGAGAGTTGCTTTTGGATCGCTTGTTCATCCATCACGACGATCATCATCTAAACTTCCGACTTGTTCGCTCACCTTTTTGCATTATTCTGATTGCAATCAGATTTCCAGGTGTATTCGTTTTTAATTCTTTGTTATTCGAGATACATGAAGAATGATCAGTTATCAGATTGTGAATTTCTTATCTTTCTGATTTCCATTTCTATTTCTTAATTCTGTTTCAGTAGAGTATAAACCTCAACTTCGATATTCAATTTGGATTTTGCATCATATCTCTAATTCGATTTTCGAAGATCATAACACTTCCACATTTTTAATTCGTAAATTGTTCGTTCCAATTACGCAAGAAGTTTGGATATTGTAATCGAGTTAGGTATGATCTAGCAGATTTAAGAATTCAGTTGTTATGATCGCAGAATAAGAGGAGAATCATAGTGTTTAATATTCAGAACTCTAAACGGTTCCTAGAGACCCATGCAGTGTTAATCATCGCTTGATAATCTTTAAGAATCAATAGCTCTGAGTTCATGAATTTGGATGCAAAAGATTCTGTATTCATAATTTTCTAAATGGAAATTCCAGAAGGTAGTTATGACAGTTATAAATTCTGATCATTTACCTCACATAAGGATAAATCCTCGCTTCATCCTAAAAGATGACGCGAGGAAATATCCAGATAAACTTATTGTGACAAATGCTATTTTAATACTCACGCGATGTCAATTTGACAAAGCGAGAGGATCAACCTATAATAGCAATAAAATTGATATCCATTTTACAGGGTATCAACTATTCACTTTTACTTCTTATACATATATAACTCCTATCTATAAGTAGGAATTGAGTACCTCGCCGCATTCTTACAGAAATTACTGCGAGGCATTCAATTCTTTGTATAAACAAAATCTGAGGAACATTCTTTGAATATTAGCTCCCTCCACACTGTACAGACATAGCATGCGGAAAATTGGAATGTTCATAGTTTGAAACCCAACGTAGTTACTGCGAGCTACTTTGGACACTTATTTTGCAGAATTATTCCTCAAATCCTTTTTCTTGGGAAAGTTATTTCCTAATTCTGTCTAGTTTCCGATGTATATTTTGGAAACACCCATGCATTTTGATTAAGAGGATTCAGAACCCTCAACATTTCTTTATACATATAATACTACATATACATATAATATTTTGGGATATTTCCCAGTCTATGATGAGTAATCTTACTTCATAATTACAGACTTACAATTCATATCTGTAATTCGAATTACTACTTTCACTGGTACACTGAGAAAGATGATGATATAGGTTTTCTCAATCATTATTTACTCAGGACTAATGAAGAACAAACTCGTTCTTTAGTTGGACATTTAGTACCTGTCGTTTAAAAGGGAAAGATGTTTTAAAAACCATCTTTTGTCCTAATAATTAGTAGAGTATCAGAAAGATTAATTTCCAGGGTTCATGGCTTTATAGTTATCACTACATGCTATGAGTAGGAGATTAAATATTTCTCTTACAGTCTACTAATCCTGAGTCAAATCATGGATATTTGGAACTGTTTACAGAGATTTCTTGAGCTAAATCATTTATACAAATCTGAGTAGTCTGGATAAGTCAAGGAATTTGAATAGCAATTTCATCTTGATATACTTACAAGATTATTATTCCTTATGAATACTTGTAGGAATTACTCTGAGGAAACAAGTCCTATGAAAACATTGGATGATAGATTTAAATACTTGCTTTTTCACTTGTTGTAGAGGACATCCAATATAGGGTCATAAGATCAATTTGATCAAAGTAATAAAAAGAACAACTGCAAGTTCAGATGAATATAGTATGATTTAGAAGTGACCTCGAGTTGTCAAAGGCTTAATCTGAGTCTGAAAGAAAAAGATTAAGTGACAATTCTGAAAAGCTTTTATCATAGAAAGAGTCTGACCGATCATTCTGTGATAATAGTATTCCATGATTTCAGAGCTTAGAATGTCGTGACACTGAATCATAAGTACTTGTCTTGGGAAGTGATTTAAGATATGAAGATTTGATTAAGTTGTATAAAGGATTTTTCTATCTCAATGGACTTTCATTATGTTTTAGCCAATGAAGTATGACATTCTCATCATATTCTTATTTCATTTGATTTGGTCCGCGATATCTCAAACACATGAATTTAACCATAATGTTCTACATCATTTTAATTGCTTTCTTTACTATGTTTACAGCTTTAAGCATTTACATTTCAGCAGTATTCTTTAGTAATCATCATTACAACATTCTTACATCAAGAGTAGAGACAGATTCTAGAGCTAATAATTCTATTAAAACACTTCTATCGTGTAACTCTCTATTGAACGATCCCGACAATAAAAATAAATATTGCAGCTTGATACCGTGCGCTTTCGGTAGGAAAAACTAGGCAAGCTTTTTAACAGCCCTATAGGATTTATAGTGTAAAGGCTGTCGGGGGGCATTGCAGCGGGGTTTTACCTCAAAGCTTCAGGTCGCTCGGCTTGTCCAAAAATACTACGAACGGATCCTTGCACACGTTCTCTTCCTCCTTCGATCCCGAACGTGTTTACAAGTCCAATATTCGAAAGTTAGATTAAAGATTGGAGATAAAAACGAGAAAAACGAATCTGGATACTTCTTACTGATGATCCAAGGGATGTGAACTTTGATCTACACGTTCCTACGGCCGTCGATGGTTGTCGGAAAGTCGCCGGAAGTCCGTCGGAAGTTCGTCGGGAGAGTGTTTTGGCTTGGGAGGGTTTGAGAGTGAATAGGGAGAGTTTGGAGGCTGTCAATGGAGTGAGAGACAGCCCCCCCCCCCCCCACGACCTAATACACCTTCCCCCGTCCAAAATCCACTTTCCATAGTCGGGGGGTCGAATTATGGCAAGAAATCGCCGAAAACGCGTAATTGGCCGTGTTCTGTGCTGCCACGCGCTGTTGGCGCGCTGAACGGCCAAAGACCGCGCGGCCAGCGCACGGCTCCCGCCTGGACTGCGGTCCGGGCGGGTCCGTGCGATCCGATCCGTCGGGTCTTTTCCTCCTCTCTTTCGGAGTTCTATCCTCCCACGTTTTCGCGCTCGATGTTCCGGTTCATTTTCGGATTATGCTTCTCATCATAAATTTATTCCAATTCCCTTTGATTTCATGTGTTCGGGTTCGTCGGGTTCTAAATCGTCGTCTTTTGACTTCCGTGCATTTCCGATTTTACGGGTTCTCGGAACGAAACTTTCTTTCCTATTGGATTAATTCCTATTTTTATATTCTAAAATTTACGGGTGTTACAGAACCCATAATATATAATTTTTATAAAGAGATTAAGTATAACTTAAAAGGTTAATATTGACATCATAATAAAAATATAGTCTTAAGATTTATTATATAGAAGATAGAAGATTAGGAATAAATGGTGGAGATCAATAGATTGCAATGATACGGTCATTGATTTTTATGATGAAGTGATTTTACTTTTTAGACATTTGATATGTATTTTTACAATAGATATGCATATCTTTGAGATAAAATTATTGTTTGAACTCATAATATATTTTTTATAAAGTGATTAATCTTCTATATAATAAATCCTGAATACTTTTTGACCTGTACAGACTATTTTATCCTTATTAAATTTAATTCATCCTTCTTAATTTTAAAGGGTTAATAAGTCATTATATGTTTATATATAGATCAACGGTTCATAAGTTTACACGTAATATGCTGACTAATTACACATCATCGGACAAATCATCAATATCTATATTTAGAATATATAACTATCTATTAATATAACAAAATCTTGAGATAATCTTTATATATATTAAAAAGATATAATTGATTACAAATATATATAAATTATTATTTTTTGGTAGCAATATATATAAATTATTTGATTGTATACATAATATTTTAAAAAATATTAATACAATAATATTATTAAATAAATTTAATTTGGTTACAATTTTTTTTCTAAAAAATATATAATCATATATCAATATAAGGAATATAATAATTATAAATAAAATATTTTATTGAAAATATGATATAAACATTAAATTGACCCTACATTGATTAATGTAAAGTGATTAATAACCTAAAAAATTTTATACCATTTCTAATCAAATTCTGCATATTTTTTTCTTTTTAAAGAAGAAAATTAAAGAAAGAAAAGGAAAAAAAAAAAGACTAAAACACATTATAGTTTAATTATTAGACATAATATCATTAATCCAGTAATCCTAATCTATTTCATTATAAAATAAAAATGTATATGAAATTGGAGTAAATTATTATACAATTTTTTTAATAATAATTTGTACTGTAAAAGAATATAAGAGTATACCCCTAAAAGACTTGGTATCGGAGTACAAATTTGATTTTAAGGCTTATAATAATAAAGAATTAAAAATTTAAAGCTTATAATAATAAAGGCTTATAGAGTATACCCCTAAAAATTTAATTAAATTAAATTAAAATATTAACTACCAATTTTTTTCATAATTGGAGAAAATATTATGGATTAAAATATTATTTAAAAAATTAACAGATAATCAAAGTACCTATAATCACATGAAAACCATGAAAGCCAGTTGCTAAGAAAAAGGTAGAACCATAAATACTATCCGAAATAGTGGAGGGTGCTTGATAATATTCCATTCCTTGAAAGCCAGTGAATACTAGAGCCAGTAAAACGGTAGCTACTAAAGCGTAAACTGCTCGTTTTTCCTTCCCCGCGAGTATAGCATGTAATTATAATTAAAGTTTGTTTATAAAATTATGGATTGGTCCATAAAAACTAATCACAACAAAAATTTAAAATACATTACGTAATAAAATATAAGTTTTAAATGATGAAAAGATAACAAAAAAAGTACAAATAATATTTTTTTAAAACTTTAGGGATAATTATCAAAATGTACAATATATTAGGGAGTAAACTAATATTTTTTAAAACCTTAATAATGCAAAATATACTCCATCAGTTCCGGTAATACCATCCCAAAATTTTTGGGCACGGTATTTTAGGTATAATGAGTTATTATAATAAAGCGGAGTAATTAGTTGATGCGATGTTTTAGTTGAGTTTATGAAGTAAGTTTTTCTAAAAAAGGGAAATGCGACAATTGTAGTGGGACGAACTAAAAATGAAAGTGAGACAGAATTAGTGGGACGGATGGAGTAATATTTTCTAATTTTGAATAGTTAAGGGGTATTTATTTTCATTTGCTTTCATCATTTTAGATATGATAGAAAACTATATATTTAATATTTTAACAGTAAAAGTAATTTATTTAATATTATTTCCACCAGGGTTTGAATTTCCTTCATTCATCTTATTATTTCCTTTATTTTCCTTTTAATTTTTTGGTGCATGCATTTCAACCACTATTTAAGCAAAAGACTTTGAATCTCATGTAATCTAAATAACACTATATTCTCATTTTATATCGTCATATTAGTTCAACACCCGTGCGTAGCAGACGAAAAAATCTAGTTATAACTTAAAAGGGCAATATAGTCATCAAAATAAAAATATGGTTTCAGGATTTACTATAGTATATATAGATAGATAAATGTTCATCAGTGTTACATAATTTATTTATTTTTGTATATTTGACATCAATATTTTCACTTTAAAATATTTAAAATAATGTTAGAAAGAAATATATAAAATTTTAATAAATATTTCTAACTTTTTGTATTAATTTTCATGATTTTTTTTTAAAATCGGAATTGAAATTTTAAACATTTTTAAATTTTCCGTCAACATTTTCATAAATTTTACGAGTGTGACGTTTAAAACCTTGCTTGCACCGTGGCTTATAAAAAACGAAAAAAAAAAATGGTGAACACAGCGAAACGCAAGTCGGGAATCTGCCCGGGTCGGACCCAAAGCCGTTGGATCAAGAAAACCTCTCCAAAACCCATCACCCATATTCTTCGCGCGACCTTTCGGCCCTTTTCGCTTTCTCAGTTTCTCTTTTTCTCGCTCTAGGGTCTTCTTGTTGCAAATCTTCTTTAAATAATTGACGGCAAAAACCAAAAATTCTCAATTTTGGCAATGTTTCCGTCGGACGTCTGTAACCGCCGGTTCGTTGCGCCACAGCAGTACAATCAACGGGGGGCGCCGTTTCGCCGCCCTCCGCATCAGCAGGACCATTGGAATGGACGGTTTACACCTCATCACCGTGATCAACCGCTACCCCGGCCCCCGCCGTGCCCCAATTTCATCGTCCAGCTCTGTTCGGACGCGCGGCGGGCTGTGAAGGAGGCGGAAACGGAGGCTGTTGTTGGGAGGCTTAAATTCAAGCCGCAGAAATCGAATATTGTCGCGTCTAATTATATTTGTGGTAAGCTTTATTATGAGCAGTGGAGTGAGGTCTTGGAGACTGTAGTTCAGTTGTGGGAACTGAAATTGGACAATAAAGAAGTGGGCTTTTGGCCTCGAATTGTTCGTAATGTGGAAACGCCTTCGGATAAGGTGGAATTGGACGATCGGTTGAAGGGATTGTTTCTGGAGAAATTGAAGAGTTTGAATGAGGGGGATTTGGTGCATCAGTGGCAGCAGAAGTTGTACCATGTGAATGATGAGATAACTATGATCTGGAAGACTCTGAGGAAGCCTCAGAAGTTAGTTGTTCATGAAGAGAAGGTGAGAAAGCGTGATGGATTGATTCGAGAGAAGAATTTGATCTCGAACAGGTTGCAGGAGTTCAGGAGTGCAATTAAATGCATTAATAACTATTTGGAAAATGGGTGGAGGATCGAAGAAGGGCCAATACCGGTTTTCCACTTTCCGGAAGGGGAAATTGAGTGGGGGAGGATTTACGAGTTGATCATGAGGGAATGCAGGAGGCTTGATGATGGACTTCCAATTTATTCTCATCGTAAGGAAATCCTCAGGCAGATTCATAGCGAGCAGGTAGTTGTAAATTCAATATGGCTTCATGTTCTTTTTCTTGTCCTCTTAACTTTATGGTGAATCAAACCGGAAATATATTTATGGTTGGTGGCTTAATGTGCTTGTTTCCTCAGATTATGGATAGTATTTAATGACACTTAAACTACTTGGTGTTCCAACCAACAATTGTCTTATTTCTGATTTGTTAAATGGAAGTAAAAGATATTTGTATCAGTGCTTTGGCTATTTTGTTGCCTTGAATATGTAAATAGGATTGAAAGATACTTTATCTAGTCTAGACGTTATAACTATTGTGTTGCCCACACCCATGTTAATGGAATTGAATTATACTTTGTCTTGGTGTTTCAGCTCATGCTGTTGTAGCTGATTATGTATAATATATTTACAAATATATGATCTAGGTATTTTAAGTGTTAACTGTTATGTAGCATCTATTACATATGTAGTAGAATTATCAGATAACTTTATTCTGGTGTAGTAGCTTCCATGTAACTATGCCATATCTAATATTGTAACATACTGAGATGCATGACTTTATCATTTGTTGGCTATGTTTGGGAAATAATTAGAGTTTAGAGTTTGGAATTTAAAATTCTTGGTGAAAGTTGGTTTTAATTGAAATAATTTTGAATAATGGCGTTTGTTGTTTGAGTTTAAAATTAGGGTTTAGAGATTGGAGTTTGAAAAGTTAAAACTTGGGGAAGGGTAGAGTTTAGAGTTTAGCGGTGGAGTTTAAAATTTCACTTAGAAAATAGTTACTATTATTTATACTAATTTTTAAATTTCAAACACTGAACGCTAGCGTTTCTTACCAAACGCAACTGTTATCACAATATTCTCAAATTTATGGACTGAGGTAGGAAATATGCCTGGAAAGATACATGTGAACAGTGATTTATCTGTAAATTAAATTCCAGATACCATTTTTATGGGTTATATCTGTACAAAAATTTTTTAACCGCTCTATATGAATTTAGAAATATTATCCAACCAGGTTTAATTTATTACCTTGGGTCATATGCATGTAAGTGTTTATGAAATGTTGTTAAGAGTTTTTTTTTAAAGATTTAACCACAATGTATAAAAAATTGTGTAGGTACTGTTTCTAGTATATTCTATGCTTTGGCTATTTGGTTTCAATAGTCTCTTTCTATCTTGTGCCATTCAATTTAAGCTTTTCCATTATTTCCAATCATTCATTGGCTTAATGTATTAAAGTAGTTTCCACTTGCTTTTGTCAAAAGGTAGTAGTTTCAAGGCCTAAAATGAGAGTTGTTATGTTTTTAATGCGATGTGATCTGTTTTGTATAGCAATTTTTTCCATAACATTGAAAAAAACTCATAAATAGATTTGTCTGTGGCATGGGGTAATGAGTCTATATAAATATATTTATATATATGTGTGGCTGGAAATTTTCACAGGTTACAGTTCTGATAGGTGAGACTGGGTCTGGAAAAAGTACACAGCTGGTTCAGTATCTAGCTGATTCTGGTATTTCAGGCAATGATGCTATTATTTGCACTCAGCCTCGTAAACTTGCTGCCACTGCACTTGCAGAAAGGGTTAAAGAGGAAAGCTGCGGCTGCTATAAGGATATTTCGTCGATTATCTGTTATCAGTCATATTCACGACTCGATGATTTTGAGTCGAAAGTGATATTTATGACTGATCACTGCCTATTGCAGCACTACATGAATGATAAGCAATTATCGAGGATTTCATGCATTATTGTTGATGAGGCTCATGAAAGAAGCTTAAATACTGATCTCCTTCTTGCTCTGATCAAGAACTTACTATGTCAGAGGCCCAGTCTAAGACTTGTTATTATGTCTGCAACTGCAGATGCAGATCAACTCGCAAGGTACTTCTTTGGTTGCAGAACATTGCATGTTGCTGGCAGAAATTTCCCAGTTGATATTAAATACGTGCCTCGTGAATTTGAAGATTTGACAGGATCGAAATCAATGCCGTCATATGTTCTTGATGTTTTACGAACAGTAACTGAGATTCACAGAACTGAGAAGGAAGGCACTATTCTTTCATTCCTGACCTCCCAGATGGAAGTAGAGTGGGCTTGTGAGAACTTTAGAGGTTCCTTTGCTGTTGCATTGCCTTTACATGGAAAACTTTCTTATGAAGAGCAAAATCGGGTATTTAAGACTTATCCTGGAAAAAGGAAAGTTATATTTGCAACTAATGTTGCCGAAACATCACTGACAATTCCAGGTGTCAAGTATGTGGTTGATTCTGGAATGGTTAAAGAGAGCAGATTTGAACCTTCAACTGGCATGAATGTTCTCAGGGTTTGTTGGATCAGCCAGAGCTCTGCTAATCAACGAGCAGGACGTGCTGGGAGAACTGAAGCAGGGATATGTTATCGAATCTACAGGGAGAGTGATTTTGCTTCAATGTTACTTCATCATGAACCAGAAATTCTTAAGGTTCACCTTGGAGTGGCAATTTTGAAAATTTTAGCATTGGGTGTAGATGACGTGCAGGATTTTGACTTTGTTAAAGCACCCAGTACAAGTGCTATAGATATGGCTATCAGAAATCTTGTGCAGTTAGGTGCAATTTCAATGAAGGATGATGTTTATGAATTAACTGCAGAAGGGTGGGAGATGGTGAAGTTGGCTATTGAGCCAAGACTTGGTAAAATAGTTCTACAGTGCTCTCGTGAGCACTTGGGCAGGGAGGGTATTGTTCTTGCGACAATGATGGCAAATTCAAGCAGCATATTCTGCCGAGTTGGTACTCTAGAAGATAAGTTGAAGTCTGATTGCCGTAAGGTGCAATTTTGTCATCTTAATGGCGACCTCTTCACATTGCTTGCAGTTTATAAAGAATGGGAGTCTGTGCCCAGGGAGAAGAAGAATACCTGGTGTTGGGAAAATAGCGTCAATGCAAAGTCCATGAGGAGATGTCAGGACACAGTTCTGGAGCTGGAATCTTGTCTCAAAGTTGATCTTCATGTCCTTGTACCAAGTTATTGGCGCTGGAATCCCCATGTACAATCTGCTCATGATAAGAAGTTGAAACATATAATGCTCTCTTCATTGGCAGAAAATTTGGCGATGTACTCTGGGTATGATCAGCTTGGTTATGAAGTGGCCTTAACAAGGAAGCACGTCCAACTGCACCCTTCATGCTCATTGCTAAACTTTGGTCAGAGGCCTGATTGGGTGATATTTGGGGACATACTTTCAGTTTCAAATGATTACCTGGTCTGTGTTACTGCCTGTGATTTTGAATGTTTGCCAAAACTCTCTCCTCCCCCACCATATGATTTTGTGAACATGGAGAGTAAACGGTTGCAAAAAAGGGTTTTGACAGGATTTGGAACTGTCCTGCTGAAGAAATTCTGTGGGAGAGCTAATAGCAACGTGCATCTCCTTGCTTCAAGCATAAGAGCATCATGTGGAGATGAACGTATTGGTATTGAAGTTAATGTTGATCAGAACGAGGTAATTGTATATGCTTCTTCCCACGATCTGGACACTGTGTGCAGGGCAGTGGAAGAAGGATTGGAATATGAGAAGAAATTGTTGCACAATGAATGCATGGAGAAATGCCTGTATAATGGGGGGCCCAGAACGTTATCCTCTATGGCACTTTTTGGTGCTGGCGCTGAGATAAAACACCTTGAGCTTGAGAAGAGACCTTTAACTGTTGAGATATTTCACTCAAACATTGATTTTCTTGATGATAAGTTGCTCTTGTGTTTTCTCGAGAAAGCTACGTCAGGTCTGATTTGTTCTGTCACCAAGTTCTCAGGCTATGGACCAGACAGTGAAGAGAACAAGTGGGGAAGAGTGACATTCCTCACACCCGATGCTGCTGAGAATGCTGTTGACCTGGAGGAGATTGAGTTTTGCAATGGGATGTTGAGAATAGTCCCTTCAAGAAACATTTGTGCAGGCGACTACAAGATGATTTCAGCTCCATCTATTAGAGCTAAAATCTCATGGCCTCGTAGGTGCAGCAAAGGGATTGGCATTGTGAAATGCAATCCAAAGGATGTTGCTGGGATTACCAATGATTTCTCTAAACTGGCTATTGGAGGCAGGCTTGTGTGGTGTGAACCTAGTGTAAAATTTGTGGGTAGTGTTGTAATTACTAGTCTCGATCAAGAACTTTCGGAGGCTGAAATATTCCCAATTTTAAAAGCTGAAACTGACAGGGAGATCATTGACTTTTTTCTTGTTAGAAAAAAAGTTGCAGTAGAAAATCCTCCACTTGCAGCTTGTGAAGAAGCAATTCTACGTGAAATTCTTCCTTTTATGCCCAGAAGGAACCCACATGTTAATTCTCCCAGTGTTCAGGTATTCCCGCCAGAATCAGAAGATAGTTTCATGAGAGCTAATATTACGTTTGATGGAAGTTTACATTTGGAAGCGGCCAAGGCCCTGGAGCACATTTCTGGCACAGTATTACCTGGATGTCAGTCATGGCAGAAAATACAATGCCAGCAATTATTTCATAGCTCTATCTCCTGTCCCGCATCTGTATATGCTGTTATCAGGAGTGAGTTAGATTCTTTGGTAGCAGGACTGCAGCAACGGAAAGGTATTCATGTTTACTTTTCTTTGCCCCACAGCTTTAAGGTTTTTTTCATTGTCCTTGTAGAATATTTTGGCTAAAATACTTACTAAAAATAGTTTAAAACCATTATAAACACTTATTTGAGTAATTTGCTAAATTTTAACCTGTAATCTTTATACATGACTCTCCCCAATTTTATATTTTCACTCCAACCTAAACTTTAATTTTAGATACCAAACACCATTACTTAAAACTATCTCAATTTAAAATTGTTTTTTTTACCTTTAGAGTCTTGCCTCTGTTGGTCTCACTGGGGTCAATCTCATATTTGCAAAATGGGCTTTCTGTAATATTTTGAGTCTTGATTATCTGATACTTGTTTTACTAGTTTATATATATATATATATATATATATATATATATTATATATATCCGATGGAGGCTTGAAGGAAACAAACAAATAATTCTGAAACAAGGAGGGTTCATCATATTCTTTGAATCAACATACCAGTAGCGCAATTTACTTCTATTTAATAAGTTCAGTTTCAGCTTGGTTGTCCCTAATTGAGTGGATAACATGCTGTCATCTGTTGTTATACTTTCCGACCATGCCCTACAAAATGGGTCGATCTTCTATGAAAGTGAAATCAAGCCCTTCCTCTTGCTATTTGAATATGTGCGCGCCTTCCAATCCACCTATTTTAATATGCAAACTGCTTTTCCTTCTTTTCAGTTCAATATGCCGTATTATTTCTAGTGGTGATTCTTGAAATTTGCTTTTGCAGGTGTTAAATGTCTTCTCGAAAGAAACCATAACGGTTCTTATCGAGTAAAGATCTCTGCTTGTGCTACAAAAGTTGTGGTGGAGCTGAGAAGACCCATTGAAACTCTCATGAAAGGTCTGGTCATACAGCATACTGAAATCACTCCTACTGTACTTCAGCTTCTGTTTTCAAGGGATGGAATCATGCTTATGAAATCTATTGGGCGAGAAACATCAACGTACATGATGTTTGATAAACACAGCCTGCTTGTACGAGTGTTTGGTCCTTCGGAGCATATAGATGGGGCACGACAGAAGTTCATCAAGGCCCTTCTCTCCTTACATGATAGCAAACAACTTGAAATCCAACTTCGCAATGGGGTCTTACCTCCAGATATGATGAAAAGAGTTGTTCAACATTTTGGGCCAGATCTTCGCGGCCTTAAAGAAAAAGTGCCTGAGGCAGAATTCTCTTTTAACACAAAACGCCACAGCATATCTATAATCGGCCCAAAGGAAGTGAAGCAAAAAGTTGAAGAAATAATCAATGATCTGGGGCGGGCAAGTGGATCACAGAGTCCCAAGAACGACAACGATGCTGCCTGTCCCATTTGTTTGTGTGAAGTGGAAGACTCCTACATGCTTGCTGAGTGTTCTCACGAGTTCTGTCGTGCATGCTTGGTGGATCAATGTGATGCCGCCATCAAAAGTAATGATAGTTTCCCTCTACGGTGTACAAAAGAAGGATGTGGGGCTCCCATTTTACTGACAGACTTACGGTCCTTGCTGCCTAGTGAGAAATTGGAGGAACTTTTCCGGGCTTCATTGGGTGCATTTGTGGTGGGCAATATGGACACCTACCGGTTTTGTCCATCACCAGACTGTCCATCGGTTTACAGAGTGTTCGATCCTCACCAGCCTTCTACTCTCTTTGTCTGTGGTGCGTGCTTTGTAGAAACGTGCACACGATGCCATCTGGAATATCATCCATACCTTTCATGTGAAAAGTATAAGGAGTTCAAAGAAGACCCGGATGCATCCCTGAAGGAGTGGTGCATAGGGAAAGGCGACGTGAAGAGATGCCCAAGTTGTGGGTTCACGATTGAGAAGGTAGACGGTTGCAATCACATCGAGTGCAAATGTGGGAAGCACATTTGCTGGGTGTGCTTGGAGCTGTTCGGGAGCAGTGATGATTGCTACGGCCATTTGAGGTCTGTTCATCTCGCGATTATTTGAATAATATACGATACTGGAAAGCACATGTTCGAGGTTCTAATATCTACACATATTTTGTTCATAAATATGTATATAATATCTCTATTTTGATATGCTTAACTCAAATTTATGTAGTCTAGTTCACCAAAAGAAAAAAAAAAAAAAATTGTGTAGCAAGAAAAACAGTCCAGTGGGTAGATAGGCACCTTTAGATTAATCATCTTCATAAGTTATAACCTATATCAGAGTCTTCTTGGTCACCCTTTCTCCCTTTGTAATTAGTGGTGTGGAAATGATGTATTATATAAAAAAAAAGTTACTAGTTTAAAAAATAAATAAATAAATAAAATGAAAAAAAGAAAATAAAAACAGCGAAATGAAGTACTAAATAAAAAGAAAGAGCTCATCAAAAAAAAAGAAAGAAAAGAAAAGCATGTTTCGTAATTAGAGATTATTTGAGGTATTTGTGTTAATGTATGGTAGATAACTAATTTGATTAGCTGATTTACAAATTACTAGTTTATATTTAAACTATTCATAAAATAATTGTATATTTTGTACTATAAAAATATAGGGGGAAAAAAAGTCAATTTAATGTGAACTGTCAGTATCCACGATCCAAATGAAACTGATACTGCTGCCCAAGTCAAGACTTAAAATCATCATCCAAAAAATGCATAGAATAGCACTACAATAATTTTCTAAAGTTTTGATAAAATTTGGTTACTAAAATGGTTCGCGATCAAATTTGCAAACGAAATTTATTAGCTATTACAATTTTAGCTACTAAATCCACAACTTTTTTAATAGTATAGTATGCATGTACGTATTAAAAACATGAGTCATATTAGTAATAATACCATTCAAGGATCCCGACTCTGGGGACTTCGAAAATCACCAGGCCCGGCTCTTGGCAGGAGCAGCCAGAGCCGGTGCTCAGGGCCCCCCATTTTGGGGGGCCCACATGTAATTTTTTTATTTTGTTTTTATGTTATTAATAAATTATTAATATAGAAAATAATATGTGAACTTATTCAATGTTTTGAGTACATATCTTCTGGTAGTACAATTATTTATCTTTTATATATGTCAATATTTATTAAAAAATTATTTCATATATTTATTTTTCTATCAATATATTTTTGAAATATAATTCCACTAATTTAAGGATGGTTTATGAAATTATTTATTAGTACCATTTTGGAGGTTTTAATTTGTTAAGTAGTACCAAGTTAAAAAAATTTAGTATTTAGTACCATTAGGTAAAAAATTCTATATTTAGTAAATCTATATGAATTTTACCATTTTTTACCATTAGATCAATTATACTTATATCTTATTCAATAAAATAAATTAATATTTATATCCTAACTTTTTAAAATTTCAAGTTTTTTTGTAATATTTTCTATTTTTTTTGTTTAATCTTTCTGTTCGTTTTTCCTTTTTTTTATTTTCTTTTGAAACACTTTTATCAATTATATTTTCCATCATCGGGTTGGAGTATTTGTGTATGTAGAATTATGCTTTGGAAGAAACAACCCATCAATGCCCACCAAATACTCGAAAGATTAATCATAGCCCAATGTGGCCTGAGAATACCCGCAGTATGCTCAATGAAAGAAAAATCTATTTTTCATTCTCAGAGATTTTATTTAGCAAGATAAATAATTTTTTATCTAAAATATTTATTTTGTATCAATTAAAAACTATATTTTTGCTTCATTGCATAATATTTTCTAAGCCAGATAAATAAAAGAATAAAACAAAATAGATTTTTTACATGCTAAAAAAGATAAATAAAAGAATTAATAATGTGTTATTTAGCGAATAAAATTTTAATTTTAAATACTGTTATTTTAAATATATATATATATATAATATTTAAATAAAAATATATTGTTTTTGTGTTACAGCCAATACAGGCTAGATAAGACAAAAGCAAAAAGAAAAACGGAAAAGAGACAAAGTGAAATTGACAACAAATTAGCTAGCCCTCAGAAACCAAGTGCCCGCCGCATCTGCCATCAGAATAGGGCGCAAGCCATCCGGGGGGAAGGCCTCGTGAAAAAGAGCTCATCATCCACACCCGTTTTAGCTAGGAAGTCAGCTACCGCATTCCCCTCCTGCAGGATATGTCGAAAATGACACACATTGAAGGATCTCCTCAATTCCTCAATTCTGGCCAAATAGGCGTCCAGCCAATGCACCGGAGATCTGCTACCCTTTATGAGGCGTAAGGCATCACTAAAACAGAACAGCTCCCGAACACCCTTCTCCACCGCTATCTCCAGCCCATACATAATCCCGGCCACTCTGCATGTAGAGTACTCTTATCAAAGTATTTAAAGTACTGTTATGTACTTATTAAGAGTACTATTACGTGATTATGTAGAGTACTGTTATAAAATTATTTAAAGTATTGTTATGCACTTATTAAGAGTACTATTATATGCTTAGTAGAGTATTATTGTTTAGTTATTTAAAGTACTGTTATATACTTATTAAGAGTACTATTATGTGATAATGTAAAGTACTGTTATTAAAGTATTCAAAGCACTGTTATCACTTATTAAGAGTATCATTATATGCTTAGTAGAGTACTGTTTTTTAGTTATTTAAAGTACGATTATGTACTTATTAAGAGTACTATTATGTGATTATGTAGAGTACTGTTATGAAAGTATATTTTAAACTACTGTTGAAAACCATCCACGAACATTAGTTCAGAGCCCGTGTCGATCTGTGTCAAAAACTATTGTGTTCTCAACCAAGGTCCATGGTTGGTTTTTGATAATTATCTCGCTGTCATAATAGTACTTTAAATAACAGTACTCTACTGAGCACATAACGGTACTCTTAATATGCGCAGAACATTACTTTAAATACTTTTATAACAGTACTCTACATTATCACATAATAGTACTCTTAATAAGTGCGTAACAGTACTTTAAACAATTTCCTCAAAAAAAAAAAAACTGTACTTTAAACACTTTAATAACAGTACCCTACAGAATCACATAATAGTACTCTTAATATGTACATAACAGTACTTTAAATAATTAAATAACAATATTCTACTAAACATATAATGGCACTCTTAATAAGTGCATAACAGTACTTTAAATACTTTCGTAACGGTACTCTACATAATCACATATTAGTACTTTAAATAAGTGCATAACAATACTTTCCTTAATTTTTTTTAAAAAAAAATTCCTTTTTTTTTGAAAATTCTCATATCATGCAAATATGTACTTATTTAAATATTATTACATTTTTTTAAATAATAGGATTTAAAAACAAAATATTATTCGCTAAATAACACATTATTTATTCTTTTATTTATCTTTTATAAATGTAAAAATATATTTTGTTTTATTCTTTTATTTATTTTACTTAAAAAATCTCTTGGGATGAAAACAAAAAATATAATTTTTAATTGATACAAAATAAAGTTTAAATAAAAATTTTTATTAATCTTACTAAAAGAAATCTCTTTGGATGAAAATATAATTGATACAGAAGTTTCAAAAGAAACAAAAAAATAATAATAATAAAATAAAAAGATTAAAGGAAAAAATTAAAATATTACAAAAACCTTAAAATTTTAAAAAGTTAAGATATAAATATAATTTTTTTTAGTGAATGAGATATAAATATAATTGATCTGGTAAAAAAATGGTAAATTTCATATAAATATACTCCCTCCGTCCCGCGAAGATTGAAGCCTTTCTTTTGGGCACGGTAATTTAGGTAGTGGAGTTTAGTAGTTAAAGTGGTGTGGGTATTTGTGTTTAAGATTATAATGAATTTTGATATTGTTTATTGTTTAACTTTGACTTAATATTATCGTAGTGATGTAATTTGAGAAAAATATTCAAATGTAGTCTTGTTAGAATCGTCTAATCGTGTAGTTTTAGAATATATATTTTATACAATTTTTATTTGTATCAATTTTGTAATATTAAGAGTTAAAGAAATATAAGGGACTTTGTGTAGGAAAGTAATAATGCATTGGAATTTGTGCAGAATAGTAAAAGTAAGTATTTTTAATGGGATTTGACAATAATTAAGATTCTAATCAAACTTATATTAATTTAATTTTTCTAAAAACGGAAAGGGTTCAAACTTCGTGGGACACCCCAAAAAGGAATAGGGTTCAAACTTCGTGGGACGGAGGGAGTACTAAAAATAGAATTTTTTACCTAATGGTACTGAACACTAATTTTTTTTTACTTGGTACTACTTAACAAACTAAAACCTCCAAAATAGTACTAATAAATAATTTCCCCAAATTATGTATATTTTTAATATAGTAACTGAACCAATGAAGACCTAAAATCAACATTTGAAGTATTGGTGGCTTAATAAGTTGGTCTGAAGTAGTATGGGGCTTTGGCGGTTTAAGCAAAAGTTCTGGGTTCGAGTCTTTGTGAATGCAGAATTCTGTTGTGGGAGAGACGGCTCTTTAATGTCGAGATTCTCGAAAGATTAGTTTTTGGTCCAATTAGGCATGGTGATACTGGACATACACCAAAATAAATTTATAAAATAATTACTCCCTCCGTCCCATTTGAAGTGGCTCAAAACTTTTGGGCACGGAATTTTATGTGGAGATAATTAGTATATAATGTAGGGGTAGATTAGTGTTTAAAGTAAGGGTAAATTAGGAATTGATGTGATGTGATTGTAATGGTTTTGAATTTTTTATTAATTTATTTATGTGTGATGTGATGGTTGTAGATTTGAATTTATTAATGGTGGTGGATTTGAAATTATAATATATTTATTTATTTATGTGATGTGATGGGTAGGTTGGTGATTAAATATTTAACTATTTCCTAAAAAGGAAATGTGACAGTGTTGGGACGGACGAAAAAGGAAAGTGAGACACTTCAAATGAGACAGAGAGAGTACTACATTTCTATGGGGCCTATTTTTAAAAATTTTGGCTCAAGGGCCCAATAATTCCCGAGACGGCCCTGAAAATCACATTTGCAATTAGATGATCAACACCTAAAGCTACCAGGTAGACATGTTAAACAATCACACAATACAATTTAAACAATGCCAACACCTTGGTCAATGCTGACCAGGTCTAACTCGTTGGGGGGTTTTGCTCGGTCTTCACTGGCTGCACCCTCAAGTGTGGACCAACCCTCAGGTTTCTGCAGTAGCGACACACTTTTCAGAAATCACGCCTCCGACTGCAAGGGTTGTATATATGATTGCTGAAAATTTAACATGAAATCCAGGAGATTCTACAAAGCATTATGAAGGCCGCTATATGCACACAAAGAATCGTAGGGGTAACCAAATTACCAATCAAATACCAAATATGCCTTTATTAGGTTAAAAATATTATTAGCGATACCATTTTAAATGTTGAAGGGGTGGGGACTTGGCCTAATGGTCAAGTCCCCGACTCTCAACATATATGTTGGGGTTCAATTCCCCACCCGATCCCATATTCCTACCTTCTATTCATTTGTAATTAGTGTAACATGGGCTCCCACCATTCTTTCATAGCCTGTATAAGCTATTCAGCAAAATAAAATAAGAAAAATAAATAATTGAAGGCACCCAATGACTACATTCTTCATGTATAACGGTAAGAGCAAACAATTAAAAAAGGAAAATGGTACATGTTATGGGCACCCACTGTCTTCTTCATCTTCCTTCCCTCTCTAAACCCTAACCTCCTAACTCTATTACAACCAAATACATGAAGGAAATTGATAGATAGGTCTGATTGAGCACTCTGAAAGGCAAAAAAATATGGAAAGAGATTATTCACAAGCTATCGTGGTGAAAAAGGAAAGAGTAA
>JAOANR010000007.1:46622830-46804301 GCA_030278955.1 Hygrophila difformis | reverse complement strand
AAATATATGGTCCAATTATAATCCTCTGGAACTTCAAGTACTATTAGACACACGACTTGATCATACAAGTCCTCTTGCTGGGATTGTGGACCAAAGACCTAAACAAGAATATGCAAATCGTATTAGTTATCCAAGACAACACATCACATAAAATTGCTTATTCATTTTTAAAAAAAAGATGGACAACCAACAATAAAAAATGTTGTGACAACACCGCACTATCAATCACCAAAATCCCACCGTGCATCGCCACCTCATGCTCCCAAAACCCATATTCCATGCCGACAACATCCCACCACAACAATTTTGAGAAAAACAAACCCTGCAAATATCGCACATGTTGTGGCTCTTATTTCGCACAGAATGAGCTTCTATTTCCACCGGAAAACGATGGTGAGACTCTGTATGGTCGCCGGAATGGTCGCATATTTCCTCCGCCCTGCTGAGTGTGAAATTTAACTGAGTGATTTGGGGTGGGTTGGGGTTACGAGTTCGTAGTGATGAAAATGGGATGATGAATTGAGGGCTGATGATGAAAATGGGAAATGAATCATTAGAAAAAAAATATTTTATTGCACCACAAATAAAATGCAATCCAAAACAGATTCATTTCCTTTTCCGTAAAACCTATTTCGGGTATGTTAAAATATGATATAATGTGTTCCCATGAAATCAGCTAGACATAAAAATAAACTGCAAATTACACCTAATCAAAATCCCTCATTAAATTGGCATTTTTAAGGTAAAAACGTCCACAATCTCCAACTATCATCTATTGTGCATTGCATCAGCTGATTCAGCAAATGCTGAATCAGCATGTAAACCTAACCCGATCGTATGCCCTATTTCCAACTGGTAACTATTATATATTTTCTACCCTTTTAACACAGGGCAAAAAGAACGAATATAGCCGAGAATTGTGTGGAAATCAAAGTATGTAACACATAATGATGGCTTCTGCGACTTGGCAAGTGTTGCTTGCTACAAGGATATGTTAAAAAATAAGTAAGGCACATCTCAAGAGTAAGAATCTACTTACTATCATTGTAATACTGTAACACTCCGGTTTTTGGTCACCCAGGTCGGGATGTCACCGCCACACCTCCCTAGTAAGGCACGGTTTCTCCGGCTTACTAAAGAGATGCAAGGCTAGGTATTTCAGTAATTAAAAATATTTAAAACATTTGCAAACAGCCCATACAATATAGTCTAAAAAAATAATAATATCATAATGCAGCGGAAATAATATTTAAGTATAATATCGCAGCGGAAATGTAAATACGACGGACATGGTCAAAACATGGGTTAAACAGGCCCGTTTATTCTTATAGTCTAACGCAAGAATTTAAATAATAAGTTTCGCAAAATATAAGTCGCCCCATGCATGAACGTGCTCATGTCTGTTCCACATACTCTGTAAGGGAAAAGGAAAAATAAATGGTTTAGTCAGCACAACTTACTGAGTAAGTTAACACATGCATGATCGTAGGGTTTAAAAGCCATTAATTTAATAATTACATAAAAGCATGATAATAATCATAAATAATTTAATTTAAAAATATAACCAATTCGCATAATTAAATCATGACACTAACCAATAGTACATTTAGCATAATTTAAATAAAAGTCATACTTAATTTAAATAAAGCATTTCATAATTTAAAAAGACAATAATTAAACATTTAACTATCCCCATTACACCCAAGATTTAGTATTTCAAGTATTTCACGATTGCATCGCGATATCAATAAGTTTAGCCGGAAACCTGCGGCCGCAGCCGTATCTGCCATACCCAGTACCACTCCGGAGCCTCGGGAAACCCATGTGGATATTCACGAGAGTGTAGGCCATATATCTCATGCCGTTTTGGCAACATATCTCAAATTTTCGCGCGGGTCACCATCGTCCATAAAGGCACGAAGTGAATCGTTAGGAGGGCACCCTGCAGAGCACTCACCCCCTAATTTTAAAGATCAAGTTTGTAAAGGGGATTTCCTAAATTCCAGATTTCATGTATTTATTTCAAAGAGTCTTCTACTCGTTTAAACCTTAAAGGCTAGTTTCACCGTTTCATTAAGATTTCAAGATTTGACTCGGTCAACCACAGTTTACTCTAAAATTCATTAAAAATCGAGTTTAATTCCACAAATTCTGAAATTTTACCACTGACTTGGAAACATCGAGATGAACAACTTTTGTGTTTTAACTTTTTCAATCTGAGATACCGAAATAGGTCAAAAACATCAATTTTCGTCATATCATTAATCTGTCCGAATTTTGTGTACAGCAGCTCAAAATTATCAAGATCTACCATAGCAAATCAACTCCAAACTCAATGAAATTTTACAGAGACCTTCTTAAGACATTTGTCTACAAATTTCATGTTCGGCTAAAGATCTAAATCGGTCTGAAACTAATGTCAAAAACGTCATCAAGATCGGACCTAAGTTCTGTCAAGAATTTCAAGATCCAATTTCAAGCAGTTCGGTTTCGGGTGGATTTCATATATCAAATCATCATGAAAAATTCTGAAAATTTTGCAGTAGATAGATCTAAGCCTTAGGAACATTTTTCGTGTTTTAAGTTTTTCCGTTTGAAGACTTATAAGGGTTCGGAAAAATTCAACAAAACTGTTGCGCCGGTAGAATTCACATGATGACAGATTTTTGGAAAGTTTCGATTAAGCTTTTAGTTTTCGTGTTTTAGTTACTCCCAAAATCATGTAAGTGTCAACTTACAGATTTGTAGTCGTCCGGGATCGTCGAGTTCGAAGGCGTGGCTTCCAGTCCACCGTTTATCCTCTCCGTTCGTCGGATTCTACGTTCTAGATCCGATTCGGGGTGTAGAAAGAAAAAGAAGAGAATTAGGGTTTCGTTTTTGAATTAAAAATGAGATGGATGAACGGATCTAACTTACCACAGCGTTAGAAGAGATCCGAATTCATCCACGGCAGTCCCCGCTCGGTTTTGGTGCCTCCGATGACTTCCGGATCTAGGGTTTTGTGTATAGAGAGTATCGTAGGGTTTTGAAAAGTGTTTGGGGCTTTCAAGAGGTCTTATTTATAGGTAAACATGACCTAGGGACGTCCAAGGTCGGCCTTGGGGAGTCTTGAGCCGAAAGGTGTTCAACGGAAGTCGAAAAATCCGGATTCGGGCGAGTGAATCTCGCAACCGGCGAATCTGTCGCTTGGCGCGGCCGTGGTGCGCCTTTCCCCTATTTACCGCGCGGCCACCGCGTGGCACTCGCCTGGACTTCGTTCCGGGCGGGTCGTGCGATCCGTCGTACCTTTCCTCATCTCTTTCGGACTTCTATCCCCCTATGCCCCCGGATTCCAATTTCCGGGGTATCTTCGGGTTCTTATTTCCTTTCTAAATTTTACTCGGGTCTAATTGCATGTTTGGACTCGAATTCTCGAGTTCATTGGTGTCGGGTTTCGGTATACAATTTATTTATTCTCACTTAACTCTTTTTATTTAATTACATTTCTTTAATTCCTTTTTAAGTTCATTTCTCATTTCCTTATCTTTATTTATTTATTTATTTTCTGGATTTATTTATTTATGGTATTTATTTTATTTATTGTTTATTTATTTAATTATTGTTTTATATTGCAAAATTCTCGGGTATTACAAATACCCTGGGAATAACACCACCACTGCACTTAACCACGATATGCATGGGTTGGGACCATACGAATATTGGGTCAATCCAAAGGAGTAATGGGCTCCGGATGAAACAAAAGAATGAAACAAAATTGGTTATAAGTCCATAGGGCGGATATAAGGATAGGTCGAGTCTAGGATAAATAGGAATGGGAAGTTTGGATGAAGAGCAAAGAAGCGTTTCGGTTGAGCAAAGGCGGTTGAAGGGAAAATTTGGCTGAAAAACGGTTATGAGCAGTTTCTTCCACATCTATGAATACCATTGGGGAGCAGAAGAAGGAGGGATCACAACCCAAACTCTATACAGTTATTCTGTCAATTTTCTTCCTGAATTTTATTACAATTATCACTTTCCTTTACAATTAATTGACCTTCCACGCATTCGATCTCCCCGCCTGTCTTGTCCTTGAACCGGCGTAAGCAGGATCAGTCTTCGTTTGAACAGTCACCAATGGTATGGCGGGTTTGGGTGACGAGGTTTCAGCAGGTTCCTCGGGCAATTTCTCTTTACCCTTCTCATTTGGACCGCTATCTGCATGGGCACGGGCCATTGGTCCTTCCAGGTTTTTTTTTTCCGAGCTTCCTATGTCAGGCCATGCTCCTCTGCATACTTCCTTTTGGTCCTCTAGATTTGGGACTTAGTCATCCTTGGAAATCGAGGATCGACATCAGGTTTCGGAGGTGGTTGATTTCGAGTCAAAGTGTTTTTTGCCTCAGATTGGGTCTCCGAGTAGGGACTCCCCACACGGTTATCCCGTTCCTGACTTCGACTTGGTATGTACCATCGGGGTATACCCAAGTCTGAGCCACAAGTCTATGTATGACCTTATATTCTGGCTTTCGAGGATGTTTATTAACACGTGGGTTATGTTGGCCACCGCGTTGGCCTCCCCTTTGTCCTCTTCCTCCATGTCTACTAGGTTGTCCGCGTCCATCTTGAACCCGATGAAGAGTACCTTTGGTGTCGTGGTGGGGGTGATTCATCGTCCTGATCATATCGTTGATCATTTCGATGTTTTGACTTAGAGCCACGGTTTTTCAGGAATCTGGCGGAGGCAACTGCCATAGTTGCATTAGGGAAAGGTTGCAAGTCAATTCTCATAGTTCCCGCTTTTAGTCTTCTGGACTGGATTGCTTTATGGATGGTCCTTCGGAATTGGACATAATCCTTTGTACTGTATGAGAACTTATTGTGCCACTTGCAGCACGGTCGTCCATTGATCTCCTCTTTCGTGGCCAGTATCTCGCCCGTAGGAAATCAGAACTGGTGCTTCTCATACAATGCTTCGAAGATTTTTTCTGTGTTGGACACATCGAAGTAGAATTCCTCTTCCTCCATTGCTTTGGCGTACTCATTTTCATAGGTTGAGTGGCCTTTGGTTTCAGTTCAGTGCAAATAAAAGGTTTGCCTCGAACTAGTTCTACGATAATCTGATCTGCAAGTTCAACCTCTTTATCGCAAGCCTATTCTAGATCACTGTCGTTGTCCACATGCATGGTAGCAATTTGATACAATTTTTTCTTTCTTTCCCCTCTTCCTTTGGACTCTTGTGTTTGCTTGAGTAGATATTCGACTCATATCACTTTGGATGATAAAGTCGCCAAGTCAACAAGGTCTAAGGGGATTAACTTCTTTTTTAAATGAAGTTTCATGTTTTTAACCGCAATATTCGTCATTTCCCTTTCGGAAATAGCAGTTTCACACATTCTTTTTTGTTTCTGCATCAGCGCCAATGAACTTAGCCGTTGGTTCATTGTTCCTTTGTTTGGTTTCTTGAATCTCAAACAACGAGATTGTAGCTTGTGGATTATATAACCGTGTATGAAACGCTTTCTCTAATTGCTTCCACGTGGCAAGTTTGCCTGCGGGAAGGCTAATGACCCATGAGAAGACAGTCTTTGTTAGTGAGGAAGAGAATAATTGCATCTGATGGAATTGGTTTCAGCTTAATTCTCCCAATTGGGTGATAAGACCGATGTGTTCCATGAGGGATGTCTCATCTTCACTTGAAAAGGTGGAGAAGTTAGGTATCCGCGCACATTTTGGCAGAGGATCATCTTCATATAGGAGGCGGATAAGGGCTTTAATAAACAGGCATGTTTTTCTTGTGGACATTTAATCCTAGCCGTCACAACATGGTTGCTAGGTGTTCTTCTCCCATATGCAACCATTGTGGCTCAAGTTGGCCTGGTACCAACGGTGGCGGAGGAAGAAGGTTCCTCGAGGAAACAGGATTGGGTCCTCGACTTTCTTGATTTTGTTGGCGTGATGGTGGATTTTGAAATCCTTCTTGTCCGCCATTATTATCCTGGGGGGATATTTCCGCCAAATATTGGCGATAGTGGTGGTGTTGCCCCCTGAATTGAGTTGGCTAGCCTCATGAAATCCGCATGGTTCCCGAAATTCAGGGAACCTAACTGAAACATTGTTTTTCCGTAGTTGTGATGTGTATTCATGCTGCTACCTCCCTTTCGCTCGTTCCTCGAGATCTGAATCAGAGGAGGTTCCTGTACGGGATTGGGTATTTCCACCGTAGTTTCCATCCCCAGCGCCGGTTGTATCGCTGGTGAAGCCTTGTAAGTCGTTGGTAGTCAAAGGCCAACGTAGGTGCAGTAACGTTAAAGGGATGATTCTGAGAAGAACATTGCCCTGCCATGTCAAGACCCTTTGTCCCATTGGAGGGTACGAGAGAGATAGTTTAGCCCTTAATAGTAGTATTGCCCTTGGTTGGGCACTATCGTGCGTGAGGCTGGAGTGGTCATGTTGTTCCCTACGAGACTCAGGGTCCCAACAGGTGTTTTCAATGTTGCCTGCAGTCGTCTGGAGACAATGTCATCCACTATCACAGTTAGCTTTTCGAACATGGCCTCATCCATGAGGAATGAAGGCTCATTCTTTGACTGAGAGTTTGTCGTTTGCGACCCTCCATGAGGATCAGCAGGCAAATTCTCTGCTCTGGTCGTGCTGGCATGAGCGGAGGTGGTTTGATCTCCAGTGTTATCTATTTCATCTAATTTATGCCGGAAATTTCTCAAACGTTTTGCCTGGGTTCTTATTCTTTTTACAGACTTTGCGGTTCCGAAGATTATAAAAGGGAGATCCTTGATCACCTTGAGGAGTTTTGTCGCCTATTGTGGTCGCCAACCTGTTACTTTTATTTTGGAGTAACGCTTAATCCTCTAGACGGTACTTTCAGGATGGAATGTGGGATGAGCACTATTCCAAGGGGATGCTAGAAACTATATACCATCACGAAATTAAAGGAAAGTAAATATGTAAAGCATTAAAGAATTGCAATAAAAGGAAAAAGGAAATAAAATTAAATAAAAAGACATACAAGAAAATATAATATTTGAAGTGGTGTTGGAACCCTTCTCTAGTCTAGGAGATGTTTATTTATACAAATGTAGGTACCTTTCTACGAAAAAAACACCTTTTGGGAAGAGTCGGGTCTTGATCGGATGCAAATATCTTATCGCTTTCCCTTTCCTTGGCACGGATAAGCCCTTCATGAGAATTGGAATGTTTCCTTGCTCGGAATGATATTAACTTGATCTTAGCTCGGAATTATTTTCCTCGAGTGGTAGTGCTCGGGTAGTTGGTTACTCGAGCTTGTTGTCTTCGGGCGACGCCTACATTAGAACAGATGGATTGGTCGGGATGATGTCTCGTGTGGTCCACGGGATGGTCCTGACTAGTATTCTTCATTTAAGCCTATATATTAGGCCCTATATGTAACTTGGGCCTTAAATAGTTTTGGGCGGTATTAACACATTTTTTATGTGTTAAGAAATCCCCATGATATTGTTATAATTACAAGTAAGATATTTTCAATGCATATCATATTTTTATGTCAAACATGAAGAAACCTAATTAGATGTATTGCATATTCTCATTATATTGCCATAAACATTAGATTCCAAATTACATATTCTATTGGCGTTCTCTTTGAAAACAAAAATGGACAATTTGTTCGTCAAAGGAAAGAATGAATTGAGTATGGAAATTGTCGATGTGAAGAAGGCATTTCAGAGAGTGGGATGAAATTGTGGGGCATTCAAATGCTGAAAGAAATTAAGATGCATAGATTGGAAGCTTACTTGCTTGGAGTTGATTATTGCCCTAATTTTTTTTTTTGTATTATTGAAATGAAGTATTCTTCCAACGTCTTGATCTGCCATCTGGATTCCAACATGGTTGATTGTTGTTTTTAAGAAGTAAGGAGGTTGTATTAGTAAGAACAGTTATGGGTAAGATCTAGTGTCATTGGTTTGCAATGCATTTGTGTTTAATGTAGTTAAGTGCTCATCAGTTGTGTCAATAGTTACATGTTCATTTTTATTTTGAAGGAACGCCGATGGAATATTTAATTTTGAACTAGGTGTTTGATGGCATTGTAATGATAATATATAATGCATCTAATTAGGTTTCTTCATATTTGTAATGGAAATATGATATGCATTGAACATATCTTGCTTGTAGATGTAATAGTATGAAGTGAATTGTAGAAAGCAAAAATAACAAAATATAATGCATAAAAGTAGAATATATTTAGAAAATTATCACAACAGTTGGAACCAATTGTAAAGTTTGCAAGGATTGCAGAGTAAAGATAAGACAAAGCGAAAAATGATGTTTTGAGCAAATTTTCCCCTCTAAGTGATTAAATCCTATCACGTCAGCTAATTGATTGATTAGGGAATTTAGGATGGATTTGATTTTAATTTGCAAATGAAATGGAATAATATAGGCCAAAAATTCGAACGGCACGAATCGGGCCAAAATGAACAAAAAAAGTTGACGTTTTTGGCGATTTTTCCAATATTATCAGTGTCATGGACAACTGCATGTTGTCAAGCGTAGCAATGGAAGATCAGTTTAAAAGGAAGCTCAATCATTATTTTGGAATTTTCATTAGCATGGTTTACGGTGATTTCTTTTTCTTGAATGAACTTAGGCATTAAATGGTTTGAGGTGAATTATTGCTCAGGCTTTGGATGACTCAAAATCGAAGGGTATTGAAGTTAGACAATCAAACTTTGGATGAATCAAAATTGAGGGTAATTGAGATAATTGGGTAATCAACTTGATTTTATAACAACAAAAATTAGAGAAATATACAAATCCTCTCTCGAATTCAAGGGAAAAAAAATCCATCAGCTTATGTCTACCATTGGAGTTACGGGAATGGTTAGGGTGATGGCAACAACATATGCAGCTGTGATGCCAGACCCCTAAAAATGATGGTAAGATAAAAAAAAAATGATGCATGCCTCTGAAAAAATGATGTGTAGTGATGTGATGCCAGACCTAAAAAATGATGGTAAGATGTGGAATGATGTCTGCGTCTAGGAAAATGATGAGTTATGACAATAAAGTAAAAAACAACTTCATTTATTTATATGTACACATCATTATATACACACAGTACATACAGGCAATTGTTGTGCCAGTATAGCAACCGGATTGTGGAGTTACTTCAATGTAGTAAACGTCAAATTTATTCATTAATCGGGCAATCAATGAAGTATTTTTGCGAAGAACAAAAACTTACCTGAGAAGCAAGTTATTGTGAACTATGGATTGTGGACTTGTGCATATTAGGATAATTCATTCAAATGGCATTTAAGAAATGGATTATTCAAAGTAGGTGGTAACAATGAAAACATTCAAATAATTAAAGAATTCGAGACAAGGTATACAAATCAATTTTAGGATAAAATCCACATGGCCTCTATCCATCCCGTTTGTTCTTTTGTAATTTATGTGACATGTAATTTCAATTGACCACCCTTTTCATAGCATATGTAGCCTAAATAAACCGAGTAGCATAAACATTAACTCAAGCTTGGTTCCTTAAATAATACTGTAAATATTCAAGACAGTCATTAGAAAATAAAAAACAACAATAATCATTTGAAATCGCCATAAGAAAAAAACGGAAATCCTAATTATCTCTATATTATATAAGAGAACCCTTCAAAATTTTTCCAAGGTCAATTTCATTCTCGACCGTCGGATGAGAATGTGATTTCAATCCTGGCCTTTGATTTTCCAATAGATTTCTTAATTGTCTTCCACTCTTCCTCGTTGTTTCCTTTGCCCTAAAATTCCCACGACCAATTCCTCATTTCGTCTCCGTGTGCAATCGCTTCCTCACGGTATTTCCTGCCTTGCCCAGCCATCGTGTCGCCGTACTTGTGCCTCCCACCTGCCTGTTGGTGTTGCCTTGCACGGCTGCCGCCCTCGCCGGCGCAGCATGGAAGCATGTTTGGAAGAATCGATTTTGGGTATTGTCATATTGTGTGTAAAGGTAATTTCTTTTTTTTGTGTTCGGTTCCTCCTGTCTGTTCCGATTAGGGCAGAGGAGTTCCTTCGTTCAATCTGGAGTGCGGCTTGGTGCCAGTTTGGCAGGTGCTTTTAGCGTGTTAGTTTTTTGCCTCCTATTATTCGTTTTTGCTCCTTTTTGTTCGGCCTTCGCGAAAGGGAAATGGGTTTCAGCTGATTCAGTTTTGCTCCTTTTTGTTCGACCTTGGTGAAAGGGAGATGTGTTTTAGCTGGGACGATGTGTAGGGGCTGTGGCGATGGTGTGTTGCTTGCTTAGGTGTTCTTTTATTTTTTGGTCTTAGGCTTGCCTTTGCTGCTACAGTATTTATGTGTAAAATGTTATTTGTAGTTCCTTTATTATACTTGTGGATTTTTGCATTTGAGGCTCTGGACCCATCTTTTTCAGCATGTATAGTTTTGGGCTTTACTTAATTCTACACATTGAAATTCAATGAGGAATGTTGGCGTAGAGGCCTCACTTTATTAGAGCATGATATGATTCTATTTTTTTATTTGCGGTGTTTGTTTTACCGGCCATTTGCCATTGCAAATGTTGTCACTGCCCAACTAAATGATGGGTAAGTTGTGCTGTGATTTGCAAGTTTGTTTTATTGCTATTGTTTCTCTTTAGAACTGTTTTCATTTGGATTGTGGACACTTATGATGTCTTCATACTGCGATAGAGTTCCTTTAGTTCATGAGTTCATTGTGCTTCTTGGCTACTGTGCGTACACATGTATGTCTTTTTTGGCTTTTCTGGATCACAACATGCTAGATCTATGTATTCCCTCGCAGTACATAGTTTTGTAATCCACTACTCTTCTACTGCATTTGCTTTTACAATTTCCATTTCTTTTGAATCATATCAATTTCATGATAGGCTGATATGTATTTTTCTACCCACTAGAGTTGTACTCTACCTACATTTTGCCACTTGAGTCATTCACGAAATAACTTCAGCTCTGGAGATCAACTGCTTCAGGTACAGAATTTTGGCATGCGATGATGAGTAATTTATTTTTTGTATAACCGACATTTTTTATATGATGTTGCGATGTTTTATATTAATTCAGATTTCTGAGTCGGGAGTTTAATCTTGAAATTTGGGGGTTTTAGGTTTCATCGGGAGATTGTGTTGTGCGCTCACTCCACTGCAGATTGTTGTTGGTTGTTGTTAAGCCTGGCGGGGAAGCTCGGGCTTGTTGGTAACATTGAAATCTTCGCTTGAGATTATTAGTGCATTTCCTGGATGTGTAGTGTTATGGTCGAGTTGCATAAGATTTGGCCTTGCCGATTAGCACCATGATAATGTTTAATTGTTGACTCTTTTTAGAGTGTCGGTAAAAATAAAAAAAAAAATGCCTACATCATTCCCACAATATTCTCTCTATTGTGTTATTGTGATATCTATTGCTGCTTAGCTACTCTTTTTAGCGTATTGGATTCTACCCACAACCTTTTAAATATATTGCACGCTATTTTCTGTTCGTCTATATAATGAATATATTATTGTTGATTGTTCCGTATTGGTTCAAGTCGATTTTGAATGCCTATTTCATTTGTTTTCGTGCCAATCACTCATCCAAATGGTGTAATTGTTTGTTTTCTTGTCCACAGGTTCTTCTGGCTCGAAGCAGAGAGCAACCTGGTCTCGTTTTTGCATTTATTGTTGTCTTCTGCTCTGTCTTAACTTGTTTTTAAATTGATGGTTCTTCGGCATCTCCACTTGAAGATGGTTTGGTTGATTGCTTTGTGCAATCTTCTCTGTCTATGTTGGACCTAAGTACCGTTTGGGGTTTCTTATTGTGTTCCGGGTCAGGGGTCTATAGAAGAAAGTACTGCTTCCCTTGCTCTTTTCTTTGGATTAACCTCTTATTTTGGAATTGTACTTTTCATCTGCTACTTTGTTGAACTGTTATTTTCTTTCTATTGTTTCATTCTATTTTTTTTTAAGATGTTGCTTCAAGAACTGATTCAGCAACGATTGTTTCTGTTCGTGTAACCCAGCTTGGCCCTGGCCTTTGCCCAAGTTTGTTGAAATGTCTCTTTTTATGTTTGGTTAGTGTTATAAAATCTTTATGAATCTTTGTTATTGTTATTTACGCTGTTTTTTTTTTTTTACTTTGTTTTGCCTATATCTGTTGGCTTACTGGTCCAGAGAAACCAGTAACACGCAAAAGAAGTGAGCCATTTATTCACACAACTTTGCAATTTTTAAATTCACTTTTAGAATATTTGTCTCATCCCTGCATTAGGCATTGCATTCGCCACAGAAGGTTCCCTATTGTAAGACTATAACTACTATGGAAAGTCTTTCTTACATGGTTTTACTGTCCCTCTGTGGACATCTTATGTTTCTTATAAATGACTACTTCTCCCTTTTGCTCCAACTAAAGTGTCTACTGCCATTGGTGATGCCCCCACTGTGCCTTCAGTTGGACAAATTGGCACAACTGGTAAGTTGCGGGGTGATTATATAATTCTCTGTTACTTTTTTTGGATATTTTATTGGGTACACCTTTCTTTGTGTGTGGTCATCCTTTTCCAGTTGTCTTTATTTGACATAATAAACATGTTTATTTATTTTTGTGATGAGATTTTCCAACACAGAATATGACTAAACACTTCATATTTCGTTATGTAAATTGTACTGAATTTGAAGATTTTGTATTCAACTACTTCCTCATTCCTCTTTTTCATATAGGTGTGTCACGGTCTTCGGTTTGCCATTTGCCTTTGGAACCATTTGTCTTGAAGAAGGTTGCAAATTGTGCGCACTGTGGTGCATACAGATTCCCTCGAGAAACAAAACATTTCTGTTGCATGGATGGGGATATCTCAATTTCTTTTAATCGGGTGTCTGGACCACTCAAGGAACTTTTACTTTCTACTTCACCAGAATCTATTGCTTTTAGGGAATATATCCGTGCAATAAATAATGAATTGCATTCACTTCTCTGGATGTTAAGTATGATAAAGATTTGGCAAAGAATAATAAATGTGTTTATACTTTCAAGGTACAGGGCCAACTTTTCCATTTCAATGACCCAATTGTCAAATCAACAAATTTGCAGGTATATTTTTATGATACTGAAAACCAATGCGTTGAACTGTAACACCCTGGATTTGATAACCCAGGCCGGGATGCCACCGCCACACCTCCCTAGCAAGACACATCAATTCGAGCTTGTTAAAGAGATGCAAGGCTATGGGTATTGGAAAGAGTTTTAAAACAAGTCCGGAATTACTTAAAAATAAATAATGTAATGTCATCCACACATAATAATAATAATAATATTAAGTTGCAGCGGAAATATTAAAATAGAGCCGACATGGCCAAAACTCGGGCTTAACAGGACCGATTAGACAGTATCAAAAATGCAGGAAATGAAAGTGTTCATGAAATAGTCCCCCCAAATGCATGAGCATGCATCACTCGACATACCCTGTAGAAGAAAAATAACAATGGGATTATCAGTATAAAAATATACGAGTAAGTCAATTCCTAACAAAACAATTAAGGGGTTACATGTGTTTAATTAAAAATAGCTATTTCATGCTTCAATGAAAATATTTAAAATTCATAGTGTAACTTGCAGCGGAAGAGCATGACTAATTATACGAGACTAGAATACATAATTTTTAAAGGCATAATTAAAAAGCATAATTTAAAAACGTGATAAGTAAATATAGCTTAAATAAATACACACACAAGTCTTTTAATATTATCCCACTAACTAAGAAGAGGACACCACACAAGGGAGATCGCTAACGAGGCAATCTCAAATCGTAGGACCACTAACGAGGCAGTCCAAATAAAAGGGAGACCACTAACGAGACAGTCTCAATAAGCGTAGGACCACTAACGAGGCAGTCCGAATAAAACACAGCGCGCGAGATCATTAACGAGGCAATCTCAGATAGTAGGGAGACCACTAATGAGGCAGTTTCAAGATAATTGTATGAAGATCGGCAAAGCCTAGTGAACGGGATTTTTCGAAAATTTATGCTTTGTCGTGATAAAAGATTCGATATCGCATTTCACAGTTCGAGTTTTTCCCAAGTTCGAAAAATCCAATTTGTCACAGGTTACGCCTTTTTAATTTAAAAATTCATCCTACAGTCAAAAATTCTGAAATTTATCCAATAGCTCAAAGACACCTTTACGAACAACTTTCGTGATTCGAGTTTCTCAAAATAAGGTCTCGAAGTGGTTCGAAATTCGAGTTTATTACAAGAAGAGTTTTCTGCCAGAAAATCCAATTTCGACACAGTTTATTCCAATGCAGATTAAAAATTCATTTTACGTCCAAATGGTCTGAAATTTTTACAGGTTGAAGAAGACATCTTAATGAACAACTTTCGTGTTTTAAGTCTTCGGAAATAATCAGGGTTAGGCGTTCAAAAATTGCCCTCAACACACTGTCAACGCATGGTTTTCAAAAATCGGTCCGACACAGTTTCAAAATCCGTACGTTTTAACATATCAAATGAACTTCAAAATTTATGAAATTTTGTATGCATAATCTAGACTTAAATATCTACAACTTTTGTTTACAAATGTAAGTTTGGTTCGGTCTATAAACAGGTGAAAGACATGCATCAATTTAGACCATTGAAACTGTCAAGTTTTCGAACATCCGTTTTTCAAACAGAAACTTTACATCGCGAATTGGGGTATCAAATCTTTATGGAAATGGCTGAAATTTTGACACGAGGTAGATTATGGTCTTATGAACAAGATCTATGGCAAAACGTTTTTGGTTTGAATTCCCGAAGATAGGGTTTTAGTCGGATTTCAGACATTGGTCGAAAAGAGGGTTTCTGAAATCCGATTTTAGTTTCGAGTTTAGATCTTGTATTTTAAACAACAAGAAACCACAAAAATTGTAGAGTGAGGCCTTGACTTACTTATTTAGAGATTAGGATTGTTATAGGGGCTTTTCGAGTGTCCTAGGGTCGTGACGAACAACCACTTCTCCGATCTCTTCCTTTTCGCCCCCGACGTGAAATTGTAACAAGGATTAGAGTGTTAGTAATTTGAGTTTTTGGGATCTATGGACGAATTAAAAACTATACTACAACTTACCAAGGTCCTAGAAGACAGAGGCTTCATCCCTATCATCTCGTCTTCGCTTGAATCTTTGCCGGAAAGTGAACTCAAAAGGTTTTGGCTTGGAGAGGAAGAATGAGAGAAGAGAGGGTTTGTGTTTTCTGTCAAAAATGGGTAAGGGGACGTCCCAATCCCGTCCTTTAAGCCTTCCTAAGGCTTTGATCGGCTTGCCATTGATAGGAATTGGAATTTTGGCAAGAAAATCGCCATGCAAGGAAAGTTTACACATCCTGCTCCTCTGGCGCGGTGATGACACGTCCATATTGCTTTGGCCGCGCGACGAGCGCGCGGCTCAGCCCTGGGACGCGTCGACCCCTTCTAGCGTGGTGGCCGCGCGTGCTCCCTCAGGGAGACCGCGTGAACCGCGCGCCACCCCCGGTTTGGCCGGTTCGAGCGGTTCGTGTGGTCCGTCGGGTCTTTTCTTCTTTTCTCTCTCGGGTTTCCATCCTCTACGTTTTTTGTTCGACTTTTCGGGTCATTTCTGGATCGAGATTTCTATCTTAATTTACTATGAACTCGGATTAATGTCCGTAACACTCTCGTGCAATAATTTATTTAATTAAATTATTTTCGACTCCATGGGTTCTCGAAATTTAAATTCTCTCGTTCTCGAATTTAATTTCCGTTTCTTTTAACAAATTTCCCGGGTATTACAGTCTACCCCCCTTAAGAATCAACTTCGTCCTCGAAGTTGTGTTTCGGCTTTTCTCGAGCTAAGCATTAGGATGCTTTTGGTTATGTTTTTATTTTGTGACTGAACTTAGAATTAAAATTTCCATGCTGCCTACGTACCCTGTGAAGGGATCAAGCCATAACGTAGTTCAAAACAATTTGAATTTATTTTTCTCGGGTGTTACAGTTATTCCCCATAACTGTGGTCGGGTCATCTTGGAAGAGGGTCGGGTAACGTTGTTTCATATCGGCTTCCAACTCCCATGTCGCTGTTTCCGTCTCGTGGTTTGACCACAGAACCTTGACCATCTTTACAGCGTTATTCCTTGTTATTCTTTCCTTGTAGTCGAGTATTTGTATCGGGATTTCCTCGTCGGTTAGATCATCGTCCAAGTCGATTACTTCCGGTTGAATTACATGTGCCGGGTCGGGCACATACTTCTTCAATTGGGAGACGTGGAACACATCGTGAACACGTGCCAATTGTGGCGGCAATGCTAGCCGATACGCTAGATTTCCCACTCTTTCTAGGATCTCATACGGTCCTATGTATCGTGGACTCAATTTCCCTCGCTTGCCAAAGCGCATCACACCCTTCATTGGTGATACCTTCAGTATAACCTTATCGCCGATTTGAAATTCCAAGTCTTGCCGTCTCACGTCTGCATAACTCTTTTTCCGGTCTTGAGCGGCTCTCATCTTTCCTTGGATTATCTTGATTTGTTGAGCCATGTCCTCAACAAGCTGTGGTCCAACTACCACAGTCCTATTGCTCTCTTCCCAGCTCAACGGGCTTCGACACTTGTGTCCATACAGTGCCTCGAAAGGTGCCATGCCGATGCTAGCATGATAGCTATTGTTATAGGAAAACTCGATCAAAGGTAAATGGTTTTCCCAACTTCCTTTAAACTCCAGTACACATGCCCTTAGCATGTCTTCCAACGTTTGGATCATTCTCTCTGTCTGTCCATCCGTCATGGGATGGAACGCAGTACTCATCTTTATTTGCGTACCGAGGGCTTCTTTCAGTTTTGTCCAAAAATGAGAGACAAATCTACTGTCTCTATCCGAGATGATGTCATGTGGTACCATATGCCGACGTACCACATTGTCGACATACGCCTTTGCCAATTGGTCCATTGACCAAGTGTCCTTCATTGGGATAAATATGGCAGCTTTCGTCAACCTATCCACGATCACCCAGATTTTATTCATCCCTTTTGGTGACCGCGGCAACCCCGAAATGAAATCCATTGAAATGCTATCCCATTTCCAATTCGGGATTTCCAATGGTTGCATCAGCCCTAGGGGTTTTTAGCGTACTGCTTTGATCCTCTGGCAGGTGAGGAATCTCGCCACAAACTCGGCTACTTCTCTTTTCATGTTCGACCACCAATAGTTCTTCTTTAAGTCTTTGTACAGCTTGTCGCCCCCGGAATGAACCGAGTAGGGGGTATTATGGCCTTCCTCCATCACTTTTTGCTTCAGGTCAATGCATTTTCGTGGTATACACCACCTTCCCTTGAAGCGGATGCTTCCGTCATTTTGAATTTTAAAATCCATTGCTTTTCCTTGGTCAATGCTCTTCCTAATTTCTTCCAACTTCTCATCACCCAGTTGGGCGAGTCGTATTTCATCGAATATGGTAGGTCCCACTACCATCACGTTGACGACTTCGTTTACTGTGCCAGAATGCACCAACTCTAGACTCAATTTCGCCAAGTCTCTGTACAACTCGGTTGGTATCACAAGTGAATCCGCAACGTGTTGAGTCTTTCGACTTAAGGCATCAGCTACTACGTTGGCTTTTCCTTTATGATAAGAACTCTCTAGGTCATAATCCTTGATCAGCTCAAACCATCTTCTTTGCCTCAAATTCAGCTCTTTTTGCGTGAATATATACTTGAGCCTCTTATGGTCGGTGAACATCCGACACTTTCGCCCATAGAGGTAATATCTCCATATTTTTAAGGCGAACACGACTGCGGCCAGTTCTAAGTCGTGTGTCGGGTAGTTCTCCTCGTGTGGTTTTAGTTGACGCGATGCGTATGCTATAACCCTTTGATCTTGCATCAGAACGCACCCCAATCCTTCTTTCGAAGCAACGTTGTACACCTCGAAGTCACCATTCTCCGATGGTAACGCCAATACTGGCGCTGTGGTAAGTCGTTTCTTCAGATCTTGGAACGCAGACTCACACTCACTGGTCCAGTCGTATTTCATCCCTTTCTTCAATAGCTGGGACTCTGGGTCAACGGGCGTGCGATTTTCGAAAATTCCTTTACAAATCGCCTATAGTACCCTGCCAGTCCAAGGAACCTTCTTATCTCTGCTGGATTCTTCGGCGGTACCCACTCGGTCACTGCCGAGATCTTCGCCGGATCTACTGCCACTCCATTGGCGGATACTATATGCCTAAGAAATGCTACTTCTTTTAACCAAAAGTCGTATTTGGATAGCTTGCCATACAGTTGATTTACTCGCAAGATCCCTAACACTTTGTGCAAGTGCTCGGAATGTTCCTTCTCGCTTTTCGAGTAGATCAGGATGTCATCTATGAACACCACTACGCATTGATCTAATAGTTCTCGAAATACATTGTTCATGAGATTCATGAACATTGTTGGGGCGTTCGTTAGCCTGAATGATAACACCGTGAACTCATAGTGTCCGTAGCGAGTTCTGAACGCCGTCTTTGTAATAACCTTCTCGGCGATCCTCAACTGGTGATATCCAGATCGCAGGTCGATCTTTGAGAATACTGAAGCTCCCTTCAGTTGGTCGAATAAATCCTCGATCCTGGGCAACGGGTACTTGTTCTTGACTGTGACTTGATTAAGCCCTCTATAATCAATGCATAGTCGTAAACCTCCGTCTTTCTTCTTAACGAATAAGACCGGTGCTCCCTGTGGGGACGTTCTCAGCCTTATGTATCGCTTCTCCAACAACTCCTCATGTTGTTCCTTTAGTTCCTTCATTTCCAGCGGCGCCATACGGTAAGGAGCTTTTGAGATAGGTTCCGTTCCCAGAATGACATCTATGGCGAATTCAAGATCTCTCTCAGGTGGCATGCCGGGAACGTCTTCAGGAAACACATCCGGGTATTCTCTCAGCACCGGAATGTTATCTACCTTGACTCCTTCAGCCTCAAGGCTATGAATGTAGCATGCATATAACGCGTAACGCTTACGCATTAAGCTACACAACTTGAGGGTGTTAACTATCCTGTTAGACTTCTTAGGGGGCTGGGAGTAAAAGATGACTCTCTTCCCCTTACTCTTTGAAAGCGTGATCTTTTGCTTTTGGCATTCGATCACGGCCTTATATCGGGTTAACCAATCCATCCCTAGTATGACGTCAAAGTCTCTGACGTTAAATTCTACCAAGTTCGCGAAGAACACTACGTTCTTGATTACTACAGGAATTCCGTTGTAATGCTTAGAGCATGCTATTACTTCTCCAGAAGGTAGTTGAATTCCTTAGCTAATCATCTCGCACTTAGGTAGATCTAGTTCAGATATAACTCTTGAAGATATGATCGAACAACTAGCCCCGGAATCAAATAAAACTCTAAGTGGAGTGCTTAAGACATGACGTGTACCTGCCATCACATCATCCTGTGCGGGTATATCGGTCTGGTTGATCACGTTCAACCTTCCCATTGGCCTCCCTTGATTGGCCGGCTGGTTTATATTCGGATTTGGATTTTGTTGCTGGTTCGGCGGGCGTGGTTTTGATTTTGATTTGGTGGGCGTTGGTTCGGATTCTGAGGGGGCCGATATCCCTGATTGTGGTTTATATTCGGATTTGGATTTTGTTGCTGGTTCGGCGGGCGTGGTTTTGATTTTGATTTGGTGGGCGTTGGTTCGGATTCTGAGGGGGCCGATATCCCTGATTGTTGTCGTTCCTACCCCCTTGGTTGAATGGCTCATTGGGTCCAGTGACCAAATCTTCTCTTTTCGTGATGTTCTCAAGTCGGGTTCGACATTCCTCCCTCCGATGGCCAATACGGCCGCACCGGAAACATTCGCCCACCTGAGGGCATCTCCTCATCAGATGTGTCTTGCCACACCTCGGACACGGTGGCACTCGTTCTCCTTGGTTAAAGTTTCGACCATTTTTGCTTTGAGTATTCCTATTCGGGCCTCCCCGAAAGTTGTCCCCACTAGTAGCGTTGCCAGTTCTGTTGTCTCGGTTTCTTTTGTCCGGTCCTTGTGACCCTGCTGGATTCCCTAACAGTCTTCCTCTTTAGCTGTTGTACTCGTGCGACTGCTACCGCACGGTCATAGACAGCTTGCAGGTCCGGATAGCTAACTCCAGTGATCACTTCCCGAATTGACAAATTCAGTCCCATTTTGAATTTCTGCGCCTTCTCCCCATCCGTCGGTACCATCCTAGGCGCGAACCTTACCAATTCCTTGAACCGAGCATAATATTCTTGAACAGATTTTTCCCCTTGCTTCAGGGACAGAAACTCTTCGTACGACGCCGCCTTAGTACTCATGGGGTATAAGCGCTCCCTGAGTAACTCCATAAACTCATTCCACGAGTAAGGTTCGTCATCTTCGCTGAGTTTTCCCTGGGTAGCTTGCCACCAGTCATCGGCCTCGCCTCCCAGATAGTACGAAGCCACGTGAACCTTTTCTCCCTCCGGGCATCGTACCGCATTCAGTAATTTGTCAAAAGTCCTTAACCACTCCTCAAGCTTAGCCGGGTCTTCCTCACCGACATAGTAGGGCGGTCGGTTGGGGTTCACCGACGCCAAGTAATTTATTCTTGCTTCCGGCAGTGGTGCTACCGCAGCTCTGCCCTGGTCAACGTAAGCGTTGCCAAGTGCGACCCGTAGCTCCTCTATATTTCTCAATCGTCCGTCCGCGGGATTGGGTATCGGGCCTGCTGGGTTTGGTGCTTCGACGTTAGGTGCCGGCTCATCGTGTTGCCTTGGCGCGTCGTGGGTGTTGGGAGTGGTAGGTAAGGTTCTTGGTCGCCCTCTTTGTGCCATTTTGTTATAAACATACAAGCACAAAGAAGATTAGAATTCTGGGGATTTGATAGAGTGTTGGAAGAAAAATGATTTATTAAATCGAGCGGTGTTTACTATGAATTGTTTAGGATTTGTATTTTTACGTCAAGGGTATAAGTATCGAAGGGTATAAGTATCGAAGCGTTGAGACCCTAGGGTCTAGGGTTTTAGGGTTTAGGGTTTGAGGTATCCTTGTTTGATTGTTATCTCTTTATTAAATATATATATATGTGTGTTGTTTATTTATTATTACCTTATTCCTTTGTTTGGTTGAGTTTCAATAAGGTAATTGAAGAATAATAATTTAATAAAATGGAAAGAATAATTTAAATATAGTTATGTGTAAAATAAATACTTTTAAATTTATTACTCAATAGAAAACTTTATTTGGTTACAAGCAATAGAAACGGGAACAGTAGTGCTGATAATAGTTTGGAAAGGGAAATATAACTAATAGTAGTGCATTGCTAGATCACTAAGTCTAGGATGAATATGTAGGCGCGTCCTCAATAGGATCCTCTTCATCGCTCGATACGTCAATGGGTACAGCAACATTGGGGTCAGGGCCCGGGTTCTGGAGGACCGCTCCATGAACTTCGTTGGCTAAGTTAGTCAACTCCCAACAAAAATCCCCTACTTGTTCCTCCAAGTCATCACTCTTGTCTTGGAGCTGGGCTACTTGGGCTAGGAGCTGCATGACTTGATTTTGCAGTTGGGTTATGTCGTGATGGTCTGCCTCCCTAAGATGTCTGATATGGGCCATGTTAGCCTCTAGTTGTTGTACTCGAGTCTTGAAGTAATTGACGTGTTGTTATTCTAGATAGGCATTCATTAGTTTCACCATAAGGTTGATCATGTTCGCGTTTTTTCCGGCAATCTAATGTCAACAAAGTTGGTTAGAGTTAGAACATATTTCAAGCAAGGTTAGGATATGCATGAATTTAAATCTACATGTAATATGCATATGCAATCCCCCCAATAAAAATTTAATTTATGTTTTTTTTAAAAAATAAATTTACTTCATGGTTAATAGTAATTAAAAAGTTGGGCCTCTATATTGGGCCAAAAGTAATAATTTGGACTAAGGTAACAAAACAAAAAAAAAACATGGGTATTGGGCCAAAATAATTGGGCTAAGAAAATTTTTGGGCTCAAAATAAGTTTTAAAATAATAATGGGTTTAAAATAATGCTAGCTTTTAAAAATAATAGTTTTAAAAGTAATGATAGTAGTTTAAAAATATTCCGGGCTCTGATACCAACTTGTAACACCCAGGATTTGATAACCCAGGCCGGGATGCCACCGCCACACCTCCCGAGCAAGACACGTCAATTCGAGCTTGCTAAAGAGTTGCTAAAGAGATGCAAGGCTATGGGTATTGGAAAGAGTTTTAAAACAAGTGCGGAATTACTTAAAAATAAATAATGTAATGTCATCCACATATAATAATAATAATATTAAGTTGCGGCAGAAATATTAAAATAGGGCCGACATGGCCAAAACTCGGGTTTAACAGGCGCGATTAGACAGTATCAAAAATGCAGGAAATGAAAGTGTTCATGAAATAGTCCCCCAAATGCATGAGCATGCATCACTCGACATACTCTGTAGAAGAAAAATAACAACGGGATTATCAGTATAAAAATATACCGAGTAAGTCAATTCCTAACAAAACAATTAAGGGGTTACATGTGTTCAATTAAAATAGCTATTTCATGCTTCAATGAAAATATTTAAAATCCATAGTTTAACTTGCAGCGGAAGAGCATGATTAATTATACGAGACTAGAATACAAATTTAAAGGCATAATTAAAAAGCGTAATTTAAAAACGTGATAAGTAAATACAGCTTAAATAAATACACACACAAGTCTTTTAATGTTATCCCGCTAACTAAGAAGATGACACCACACAAGGGAGATCGCTAACGAGGCAATCTCAAATCGTAGGACCACTAACGAGGCAGTCCAAATAAAAGGGAGACCACTAACGAGGCAGTTTCAAGATAATTGTATGAAGATCGGCTCGGCCTAGTGAACGGGATTTTAAGAAAATTTATGCTTTTTCGTAATAAAAGATTCGATATCGCATTTCACAGTTCGAGTTTTTCTCAAGTTCGAAAAATCTAATTCGTCACAGGTTACGCCTTTTTAATTTAAAAATTCATCCTACAGTAAAAAATTCTGAAATTTACCCAATAGCTCAAAGACACCTTTACAAACAACTTTCATGTTTCGAGTTTCTCGAAATAAGCTCTCCAAGTGGTTCGAAATTCGAGTTTCTTACAAGAAAAGTTTTCTGCCAGAAAAATCCAATTTCGACATAGTTTATTCCAACGCGGATTAAAAATTCATTTTACGTCCAAATGGTCTGAAATTTTTACAGGTTGAAGAAGACATCTTAATGAACAACTTTTGTGTTAAGTTTTGGAAATAATGAGGGTTAGGCGTCCAAAAATTGCCCTCAACACACTGTCAACGCATGGTTTTCAAAAATCGGTCCGACACAGTTTCAAAATCGTACGTTCTAACATATCAAATGAAATTCAAAATTTATGAAATTTTGTATGCATAATCTAGACTTAAATATCTACAACTTTTGTTTACAAATGCAAGTTTGTTTCGGTCTAGAAACAGGTGAAAGACATGCATCAAGTTAGACCATTGAAACTGTCAAGTTTTCGAACATCCGTTTTTCATACAGAAACTTTACGTCGCGAATTGGGGTATCAAATCTTTATGGAAATGGCTGAAATTTTGACACAAGGTATTTACGGTCTTATGAACAAGATCTATGTTGAAAAGTTTTTGGTTTGAATTCCCGAAGATAAGGTTTTAGTCGGATTACAGAAATCGGTCGAAAAGTGGGTTTCTGAAATCCGATTTTACTTTCGAGTTTAGATCTTGTATTTTAAACAACAAGAAACCACAAAAATTGTAGAGTAAGGCCTTGACTTACTTGTTTAGAGATTAGGATCGTTATAGGGGCTTTTCGAGTGTCCTAGGGTCGCGACGAACAGCCACTTCTCCGATCTCTTCTTTTTCGCCCCCGACGTGAAATTGTAAAAAGGATTAGAGTGTTAGTATTTCAAGTTTTTGGGATCTATGGACGAATTAAAAAAACTATACTACAACTTACCAAGGTCTTAGAAGACAGAGGCTTCATCCCGATCGTCTCGTCTTCGCCGGAATCCTTGCCGGAAAGTGAACTCAAAAGGTTTTGGCTAGGAGAGGAAGAATGAGAGAAGAGAGGGTTTGTGTTTTCTGTCAAAAATGGGTAAGGGGACGTCCCAATCCCGTCCTTTAAGCCTTCCTAAGGTTGTGATTGGCTTGCCATTGATTGGAATCGGAATTTTGACAAGAAAATCGCCATGGAAGGAAAGTTTACACCTCCTGCTCCTCTGGCGCGGTGATGACGCGTCCATATTGCTTTGGCTGCGCGACGAGCGCGCGGCTCAACCCTGGGATGCGTCGACCCCTTCTCGCGCGGTGGCCGCGCGTGCTCCCTCAGGGAGACCGCGCGAACCGCGCGCGACCTTCGTTTTGGCCGGTTCGAGCGGTTCGTGTGGTCCATCGGGTCTTTTCTTCTTTTCTCTGTCGAATTTCTATCCTCTACGTTTTTTATTCTACTTTTCGGGTCATTTCTGGATCGAGATTTCTATCTTAATTTACTATGAACTCGGATTAATGTCCGTAACACTCTCGTGCAATAATTTATTTAATTAAATTATTTTCGACTCCACGGGTTCTCGGAATTTAAATTCTCTCATTCTCGAATTTAATTTCCGTTTCTTTTAACAAAATTCCCGGGTATTACATGAACGTTTTAAATCTTTTCCACACATTCATCTAAGTGTGATAAAAAAATTGTTGAACTTCTTTTAGAAAATCCATACTCAAAGTTCTTCCGCTCCTTGAATGTTATTTCTCATTTGTCTGAATATAATATTATCCTTCATAGTAATCCCAGTGTTGACCAGAAAACTCTGAACAAACCTCAGTTTCTCAGGTTTCTGCATTGTGGCTTGAAGACGAGGGTAATGAGGTCACTACAATGCATCATATTAAAGTCCACAGCCACAGTGACCAGGTTCATCCTGTGTCATACTATTAGGGTGTTATGACTCTTTGCAAAACCCATTGTTGTTCCCGTTGGGTGAAAGTGGATGGCATCAGGGAATAAAAAAGAATGCACATAAGGTTTCTGGTTCGAAACATTCCCTAAATAGTTCTGGCTCATTTGCAAATTTCGGTGCCGGATCATGTGCGGAGGACCTTTTCGCCCATGAGGCGCAATGTGAGGTGTCTCTATTATAATAATATGTTGTGTACGCATCTATTTATTCTTTTCTCTTTTTAATACTTCTATTTTGTTTTGAAGTAGCTGCATCAATATCAACTGATTGTGCTTTTGTTTCAATGAGAAAATATTATGCTTATATGTTTCAAATCAGGTCTAATGATTCCCCACTTGTCCTGCATTTTGGTCATCTTACCCAGCAATTCTTTGTCAACCAATACACTAGAATAGAATCCCAGCGCCTTGATTTTCATAGAACAAAACAGGCAGACATCCGAATGAATTTTTGCAAGGCATCCAAGATTGTTATGCAAGTGGTGAAAAGGATGGCGCACATTGTGGCCAGGGGACATACCTGCCTCCTACCTTCATTGGCGGTCCTCGCGATATGCGTCGCCGATATGTTGATGCAATGGCTCTTGTCCAGCACTTCGGTAAGCCTGATCTTTTCATAACAATGACATGTAATCCAAATTGGCCTGAAATCAAAGAATTGTTAATGCCTAATGAACATGTCCAAAACCGTCCTAACTTAACTGCCCCTACCTTTCATTCAAAGTTTCTAGCGTTGAAACATGACTTAATCCAGAGACAACTTTTTGATGAGGTCATTGCGTATACATATGTCATTGAATTCCAAAAACGAGGCTTACCACACGCTCACATTTTGTTAATACTTGCTCTAAAGTTCAAGTTTTTTTACTACTAATGAATATGATGCCATTGTATCTGCTGAAATTCCTGAGAAAAATGAACACCCATATTTGCACAGTTTGGTTAAAACTCATATGATGAATGGCCCATGTGGAGAATTAAATCTTCAAATGTTTGTATGCAGGGTCGGCGTACTTGTTCTTACAGCTTTCCAAAGAAATTTGGCAAGGACACGACAAAAGGACATGATGCTTACCCTGTTTATAGACAGCGGGATACTGGGGTTACAGTTCGTGTAAAAGGGAAACAATTAGATAACAAATGGGTTGTCCCATATGTAATACCCGAGAATTTTGCAACATAAAATAAATAAATAAATAAACAATAAACAAAACAATAAAAATAAATAAATGAATAAACATAATACATAGACAAGGAAACGAGAAATGGAATTTAATTTAAGAAGGAATTTAATTTCCAATACCCGGGAAACCAAAGATAAATTAATCAAATAAATTGTACAAGTATACCCGACACTAATGGACTCGAGAATTCGAGGCCAATATTAAATCTAGACCCGAGTAAGAATTAAGATAGGAACTAGGAGCCCGAAAATAACCCGGAAATCCGAATCCGAGAACATAGAGGGATAGAAGTCCGAAAGAGAGGAGGAAACGCCCGACGGATCGCACGACCCGCCCGGACCGAAGTCCAGGCGTGGGCCGCACGGTGGCTGCGCGGTGAGTGGCTATTCGGCGGGCCGAGACCGCGCCACTCGACAGATTCGCCGGTTGTGAGATTCACTCGACCGAATCCGGATTTTCCGACTTGGGTTGAACTCCTTTCGGCTCAAGACTCACCAAGGCCGACCTTGGACGTCCCTAGGTTGTGCCTATCTATAAATAACACCTCTTGGCAGCCCCGAACACTTTTCAAAACCCTACAACTCTCTATACGTTCGAAAACCTTAATCCCGGAGTCGTCGGAGGCACGAAACCAAGCCGAGAATCCGGAAGTCTTCTATCGTCGTGGTAAGTCTGATCCATTCGTCTCTTACGTTTTGATTCAAAAACGAATCCTAACTTAATCTTTTTCCTTTCGACACCACGAGTCGGATCTAGAACGAAGAACCCGACGGAGTGAGAAGATAAACGGTGGACTAGAAGCCACGCCTCCGAATCGACGATCCCGGATGCCCAACAATCTGTAAGTTAATACTTACTATGGTTTTGGGTGATTAAAACACAACCAAACGTAGAGATCCAATTAAACAACCCTAAAATCTGTCAACACGAAAACCCTACGGCGCAACGTTTGTGCACGAATTTTTAGAACCTTTAAAAGTGTTCAAACGAGAAAACGTAAAACATAAAAAGCGTTTCTAAGACATAGATCTATCTCCTGTAAAAATTTCATAATTTTTCATCGTATTTTGATATCCGAAAATGACCGTGAAAAGACCTGCCATTGACTTAGATCTTGAAACGGTGTTAGATTCTTTATCCGAACTTGAGGTTGATTTTTACCTTAGATCTAGACCGATTTAGGATTGGTGTTGAACATAAGAATTTTAGATCTATACGTTAAGAACGTCTCCGTAAATTTTGGGAAGTTTTCGTTGAGGTTTGATATCGGAATTCAACTCCAAACCGAACTGTTCTAAATTTAGATCCTGAAATCTTGACAGATTCTTGGCCCGAACTTGTTGGCGTTTTTGACCATAGATATAGAATGAATTAGATCTTTTGTTGAACATGAAACTTGTAGATATATGTCTTAAGCATCTTCCTGTAAAATTTCATCAAATTTGGAGTTGGTTTGCTATGGTAGATCTCGAAATTTAGGAACTGCTGTCGTAAAATTCGGACAGATTTGTAACCTGATAGAAATTTATGTTTTTGACTCACTTCCATATCTTGGATCGAAAAACTTAAAACATGAAACTTGTTCATCTCTGTGTTTTCGAGTAACCATGGAAATTTCAGAATTTTTGGACTTTAACTCGATTTTTAAAGAATTTTGAAGTAAACTATGGTTTTGACCAAGTCAAATCTTGAAATCTTGTTGAAACTTGTGAAATTGTGAAACTTGTTCTTACCTTGGGGGTTCGATTCCCCAATGGCGTCTGTGTCCCTGCGGGTTCGATTCCCTAGGATGTCTGTGTCAAACCCTGCGGGTTCGATTCCCCAGGGTGTGTTTTCCTGCGGGTTCGATTCCCCAGGATATGTGTTGATTCCTATGGGTTCAATTCCCTAGGATGTATTTGAGTTCTTGCGGGTTCGATTCCCCAAGGGCGATTGTCTGTCAATTTCTGCGGGTTCGATTCTCCAGGACGTGTGTTGATTCCTACGGGTTCGATTCCCTAGGATGCGTTTAACTTCTTGCGGGTTCGATTCCCCAAGAACAAATTATACTATATCATATTGAATAAAAGAGGAAGAATGAAATCCTGAAATACTTGGATATTTTCCTTATTTAAATTACGCCTTTAAATTATGTCTTGCGATTATTTTATCATGTTTGTTGAATTATGATCTTATGGAACCCCTGTCTTTTAAATTATGCAATTAAATTATTATTAGATGAATAAAATTAAATCATGTCTTGTATGCACATGTTTTCCCTTAAATTTAATTAAAGGCTTTGAAACCTTATAATCATGTCTGTGTTGACTTACTCAGCAAGTTTTTGCTGACCAAACCATATTTTTCCCCTGTTTCTTTCAGAGTTGAAGAATATGCATCACCATATGCATTCATGGGAATTTTGGGGAACACTTTATTCTTAAATTTTGTTTTAGACTATATCTTGCATGAACGGGCCTGTTTAACCCGTGATTAGGCCATGTTGGCCCTATTTTTGAATTCCGCTGCATTATATACGTAGATATTATTTTCCGCTGCAACTGTAATGACATTATTTTTAAATTATATATAATGGGCTGTTTGAATGTTTTAAATTCTGAAAAACCATAGCCTTGCATCTCTTTAGTGAGCTCGGAGAAACCGTGTCTTGCTAGAGAGGTGTGACGGTGACATCCCAACCTGGGTGACCAAAAACCGGGGTGTTACAAAGTGGTATCAGAGCCCGGACTATTTTTAAGCTATTATTATTATTATTATTATTATTATTATTATTAAACCTATTATTATTATTTTTTAAACCATTATTATTTTTAGATTATTATTGAAGCCCAAATTATTATTTTGAAAGTTTCCTAGCCCAAATCATTTTGAGCCCAAATGATAATTATTTTTGACCCAATATAGAGGTCCAAGAATTTTAACTATTATTGTAAATTTTTAAAGCATTAGATCCATGGGATAAATTTTTATTTTTAAAACCCATGGAAATTAGAAAAAAATTATATATATAGTGCATGAATTATTTTTGGAGTTGGGATCATCATTTGCATATCAATACTGCATTGCCTAAACTTAGAGAACTTAGAAGCGTGATATATTCTAACTTAGATCTCCTGCTACACCTAGATAACTTAGAGGCTTGACATCGAATTAGAAACGCTCACTAGAGACTGATCTTGCCGTAGTTCTAGATCTCATTCATCTATGCGCTCACCTATGCATAACAATCCTCGGCCTTAGCCATTCCTACCCGTTTACGAATTAGAAAATTTCCTTATATGGAATAATAAAAATCAAGTTTTATTAAAACACTCTTTATTCCAAAAATTTTGTTTGGATTTCCAAACAACAAATCCGAAAATTCGAAATTCGAGATTTGAAACTCACGATGCTCTAAACGTTGCCTTATGGGCGCGCGTTTAACTTTTGATCTCACATACGATTTAGAAAATTTCTTGTTCAAGCGATCTATCTAAACTCTGATAAACTAATCTAAATGCGTTATAACAGAAAATGGCACCTAGGAGAAACCCAATGAAGGTAAGTCCAAACGGCACTGACGCTAACCTCCCCAACATGGCCAATAACAATGAGACCCCTCAAAACCTAGGAGAACAAGTACCTTCTGCACCCAACAACATGGAAGAACGTCTAAGGACTATGGAGGAAGTCCTTGTAGCACTAGGAAATGCCGAGGTGCATAGGGCACAAACAACAGTACCTCCGCCAGTACCCGAGCCAACTACTTGGCTTTAGTAAACCCCTACAACCCACCCCATTATGACGGCCAAGAGGATCCGGCCAAGCTGGAAGGGTGGATCCGTACATTTGATAAGCTCTTAAATGCTATCAAATGCCCTGATGAGGAGAAGATACACGTAGTGACCTACTACTTAGGAGACGAAGCCGATGAGTGGTGGCAAAACCTTCAAGCGAACTCAGAGGAAGACAAAGAAGCCTACACCTGGGAAGAACTTAAGGAAGCTTTGAGGGAAAGATTCTACCCACTGAGCACCAAGACTGCAAAGTACGAGGAATTCATCAACTTAAAGCAAGGTGCACAATGATGACAGCCTTTTGTGACTGTCATTTGCGTCCAATTTAGTGTCTTAATGATGATCTTTTGCTCTTAATTCCATTGATTTTTGATGAATAATCATAAAGGATTAGAAAAGATGGAAGAAGAATTAAGATTGCAAAGAAGTTGGAAATACATGAAAAGTGGCTTGAAATTCTGAGTTTTCTTTGTAAGTATCGCACGCAGTGTTTCTATTGAACTGATCCACGCTTTGTCATGCAGAAGGAAGTTAAGCTGGAAAACAGCAGGAAGTGGAAAGGACATAGCGAGGAAAGAAAAGGAATGGTGCGAGGGCTTGTTTCCTAAATCAGGAAAAGATTTAAGGAAAATGTGCAGATGCTGAAGTCCACGCGATGATGATTGACATCGCGAGGAAAGGAAGTCTGTGCAAGACAGAAGTTTTATCCGTTATGGCGAGAAGCAGATTCCTTGGAGAAACTGTGAGACCTCGCCTCATCAAGAAAGATGATTACATTTCTGACCCTCGCTTTGAAGGAACTGGACAAAGCGAGAGGAGAGCTATTCTGATGCGAGCGGTTATCATCCAAGGCAGAAGCAGTTACAACACCCATCTATAAATAAGACCCTTGGGGAGTCAGCTCAGCAGGCGGGAGATTGAAGAGAATAGCTCGATTTTACTCTCCAGTCCACTTTTTAGAATTTAGTAGGTAGGTAGGTTAGGATTTAATTTTCTCTGCAATTTACTTTGATGTTCTTCAGATTTGTAATTTGTTTTCGTAGAACTGTAATTCAATTTCGCAGTAGATTTCTTTAAGATTAGTTGTTAGATTAGCTAGAGGATACCCTAGGAGGAGAGTTGCTTTCGGATCGCTTGTTCATCCATCATGACGATCATCATCTAGACTCCGACTCGTTCGCTCATCTTTGCACTATTCTGATAGCAAACAGATTTCCAGGTGTATTCGTTTTTAATTCTTTGTTATTTGAGATACAGGAAGAATGATCGGTTATCAGATTGTGAATTTCTTATCTTTCTGGTTTCTATTTCCATTTCGTAATTCTATTTCAGCAGAGTATAAACCTCAATTTCATCATTCAATCTGAATTTTGCATCATATCTTAAATTCGATTTTCGAAGATCATAACACTTCCACATTTTTAATGCGCAAAATTGTTCGTTCTAATTACGTAAGAAATTTGGATATTGTAACTGAGTTAGGTATGATCTGGCAGAATTATGAATTTATTCGATTTTCTGTCAATATTATGTTTACAGATGAGAATCATAGGGTTTAATGTTCAGAACTCTAAAAGGTTCCTAGAGACCCATGCAGTGCTAATCATCGCTTGATAATCTTTGAGAATCAATAGTTTTGAGTTCATGAACTTGGATGCAAAAGATTCTATGTTCATAATTTTCTAAACAGAAATTCCAGAAGGTAGTTATGACAGTTATAAATTCTGACCATTTACTTCGAATAAGGATATTCCCTCGCTTCATCCTAAAAGATGATGCGAGGAAATATCCAGATAGATCTATTATGACAAAGGCTATTCAAATACTCACGCGATGTCAATCTGACAAAGCGAGAGGATCAATCTATAACAGCAATAGATTTGATATCCATTTTATAGGGTATCAATCATTCACTTTTACTTCTTATACGTATATAACCACTATCTATAAGTAGGAATTGAGTATCTCGCCGCATTCTTACAGAAACTATCGCGAGGCATTCAGTTCTTTGTATAAACAAAATCTGGAGAACATTCTTTGAATATTAGCTCCCTCCATGCTGTACAGACATAGCGTGCGGAAAATTGGAATGTTCATAGTTTGAAACCCAAAATAGTTACTGCGAGCTATTTTGGACACTTATTTTGCAGAGTTATTTCTCAAATTCTTTTTTCTTGGGAAAGTTATTTCCTAATTCTGTCTAGTTTCCAATGTATATATTGGAAGCATCCTTGCATTTTGATTAAGAGGATTCAGAACCCTCAACGTCTCTTTATACATATAATACTACATATACATTTAATATTTTGGGATATTTCCCAGTATATGATGAGTAATCTTACTTCATGACTACAAAATTACAATTCATATGTGCAACACGTATTACTATTTACACTGGTACACTGAGAGAGATGATGATATAGGTTTTCTCAGTCATTATTTACTCAGGACTGATAAAGAACAAACTTGTTCTTCAGTTGGGCATTTAGTACCTGTCGTTTAAAAGGGAAAGATGTTTCAAGAACCATCTTTTGTCCTAAAAATTAGTAGAATATCAGGAAGATTAATTTCCGGGGTTCATGGTATTATAGTTATCACTATATGCTATAAGTAGGAGATTAAACATTTCTCTTGAGTCTACTAATCCTGAGTCAAATCACGGATATTTGGAACTGTTTACAGAGATTTCTCGAGCTAAATCGTTTATACAAATCTGAGTAGTCTGGATAAGTCAAGGAATTTGAATAGCAATTTCATCTTGATATACTTACAAGACTATTATTCCTTATGAATACTTGCGGGAATTACTCTGAAAAAATAAGTCTTATGAAAACATTGGATGATAGATTTAAATATTAGCTTTTTCATTTGTTGTAGAGGACATCCAATACAGGATCATAAGATCAGTTTGGTCAGGGTAATAAAAAGAACAACTTCAAGTTCAGATGAATATAGTAAGATTTAGAAGTGACCTCGAGTTGTCAAAGGCTTAATCTGAGTCTGAAAGAAAAAGATTAAGTGACAATTCTGAAAGCTTTTATCACAGAAGGAGTTTGACAGATCATTCTGTGATGATAGTATTCCATGATTTCAGAGCTTAGAATGTCATGACACTGAATCATAAGTACCTGTCTTGGGAAGTGATTGAAGACATGAAGAATTGATTAAGTTGTGTAAAGGATTTTTCTATCTCAATGAACTTTCATTATGTTCTATCCAAATGAAGTATGATAATCTCATCATATTCTTATTTCATTTGATTTGGTCTGTAACACCTTAAACACATGAATAAGATCATAATGTTCTACATCATTTTAAATGTTTTCTTTACTACATTTACAGCTTTAAGCATTTACATTTCAGTAATATTCTTTAGTAATAATCATTACAACATTCTTAAATCAAGAATAGAGACAGATTCTAAAGCTAATAATTCTATTAAAACACTTCTATCGTGTAACTCTCTTTTGAACGATCCCGACAATTAAAATAAATATTGCAGCTTGATACCGTGCGCTTTCGGTAGGAAAAACTAGGCAAGCTTTTTAACAGCCCTATAGAGATTATAGTGTAAAGGCTGTCGGGGGGCACTGACCGGGGTTTCACCTCAAAAGCTTCATGGCGCCGTTGCCGGGGAGGGTGTAGCGTTATGAATTTTAGAACTGTAGATATTCTTGGTTTAATTGTAATTATTTACTTTTTATTATAACGAATTCACAAATTCTTTCATTTTGTTCACAGAGAAGCCTCAACAGTTTATGAGCGAGAGAAAAACTCGATCTTCAAGACCACCTTTGCTTCCTTTTAATTGTGAACTTGAGAGAACAGCAAGGCTGATCAGAGCAAGTGCAAGAAGGAGACAGAGAGATCTTGCAGAAGGAAATCTTTCAACCATAACAAGGATGGCTAACAATGGACAGAATGACGGACCTGGGAACTTGTCAAATGGACAACCAGATAATCAGCAAAACATTCCACTTCGAGGACCTTTTCAAGCACCACAAAGAGCTGCTGCACCACAATTTATTCATCAACACTATTTTCCACCAAATTTTGCTAATCCTGTTCCGAACCCTCAAGAAGAGCAATATCAACCATGGCAACCTAATGTCGATCAATATTTGGCTGGGACGGATGAGGAGGTTGATATACCACCTGGTATATTGAACCTAGCATCTTCCAGAGCTTTTTATGGAATGAGTGCTGAAGATCCACATTTACATCTCAAGAAGTTTGTTGAACTAAGTAAGACAGTAAAGAAAGGAAGAGCTTCAAGGGAAACCATTCAATTGGCTATGTTTCCATTCTCTTTGGATGGCTCCGCTAAAGAATGGTATGATTCATTAAATGCTCAACAGAAGGCTACATGGCCAGAATTAGTCAGGAATTTCCTACTCAAGTATTTTCCTGAAAGTAAGGTTGACGAATGGGTAGACAAGATCTCTAGTTTCAAGATGAGAAAAGGGGAATCTCTTAAGGATGCCCGGGACAGATTCTTTGACATGCTCAAGAGATGTCCACAGCATGGTATAACTGAAAGAAGGCTATTGAAAATTTTCTTCACCGGACTCACTCACACTTGGCAGATGATGATCAATGCCACTGGAGAGGAACAATTGCTTCAAATGCCACTTGATAGAGCGTGGTCAACAATAGATACCATGACAGCCAGCAGGGCAGTTCTCCAGGACGATGATCCACCATCTCCTACCAGAAAAAGTCTTGTCATCCATACAGATAAAAATGAAGAGAAATTTGCAGCACTCTCCAAGCAGATTGCTGATCTACAGTTGGCTCAGCAAGCAAATCAACAGGCTCAGCATCAACAACAACAGCAACCAGTAATGGTCCTTCAACCTGCTCCAATGGAACCTGTGTATCAGTGCGGAATTTGCTCAGGGCCACATCACAATGATCAGTGTCCACAAATTCAGGAAGCCCCAAAGCAAGATGAGAGCTGCAACTACACCAGGTTCCAAAACAAACACCCGAATCTGAGCTATGGTAATACTCAGAACGCACAAAATGCACATCTTCTGAACCCACAACAACCAAATCAGCAGCAGTTTCGTCCTCCACAACCATTTTATCCACAACAACAGATGTACCCACAGAGACCCTTCCAACAGGTGAACCAACAGAATAGGCCGTTTGGACAGTTTGCACCAGTCCCGGTGAACTTTCCACAACAACCTTATCCTGTTGCTCAAGATAATACTTACTCTTTAAAGGTGGAAAATGCTCTGAAGGAGTTCATTGTTAAGCAGACAGAGACGAATAACCAACTGCAGGCTTCAATCAAGAATGTTGAGAATTCAGTAACAGAGATGGCCAAATTATTACAGCAGAGAGAAAAAGGAAAATTACCAAGTTCTTCTGAAACAAATCCACAATGTAAGGCAGTTACATTGAGGGGAGGAAAAGAGGTTGTTGATCCTGAATTTGAAAAGAAAAGAGATAGGTTGCTGCAGCAGAAAAAGTTCAAGGATGTTCAAACAATGGAAGAAGATGATCACCCTGAACAGAGACAGATACTTGAGGATAAGGGTTTGGAAAAGAATGTCTCAGGATATTCTTTTCCTAAGGAAAAAGAGGGAGGTAATGATAATCCTAACTCTACAGGTAACAAAAAGGATTCACTGGATGAGCACATGCCCAGGATACCATATCCTGGGAGACTTAAAAATGATCTTCAAGAAATTAAATTTAAGAAATTTCTTGAAAAGATTAAGGCCATTGAAATATCAATCCCTTTGGTTGAATTAATTGCTGAAATGCCCACTTACGCTAAGTTTCTGAAAGAATTAATTTCAGGGAAAAGAAGCGCAGGGGAGCAGCACATGGTGGTCCTAAATCAAAACTGTAGCTTGGATCTTCAGCAGAGGATTCCTCCAAAGCTTGAAGATCCAGGGAGTTTCACTTTACCTCTGATTATCAACTGTAAAGAAGCTGGGCGAGGACTCTGTGACTTAGGAAGCAGCATCAATGTAATGCCACTGGCTATGGCGAGACGTTTGGATTTGGGAAAGATGAGGCCAGTCAATATGACCCTCTTCTTTGCTGATCAATCGAGCACCAGACCAGAAGGGATCATTGAAGATGTTATAGTAAAGACAGGAGGCCTTTGTTTTCCAGCTGACTTTGTCATTCTTGATATCGACGAAAATGTCAGAATCCCTATCATATTGGGAAGGCCTTTTCTGGTGACTGCGGGAGCCATGATTGATGCAAAGAATGGCATAGTGAAGCTTCATGTTGATAACCAGGAGGTCACTTTTGACATGATGAAGATGTCAACATATCCTTTTAACGCTTTTGAAACCAATGTAGCGGGGAAGGAATTAGAAGATAGTACTATGGAGGGGGGAAATCTTTTTGATTACTATAATCTCTTTACCACTGATGTAACTGAGAACAATCTCACCCCACTCACAAATGCTAAAGATGCTACTTTTGCTTACTTGTGTGCGGTTAGATTCGCTGATCCTGAGACTGGTGAAATCAAGGATGGATCAGAAAGTGAGGATATGCCATCTTCAGAGCAATCTGAGGATGACATTGATAAAACAGAACCTTCTGAGGAAGGATCTGATTTAAAGATGGAAGTACAAACTCGAAGCAGATTAACTCCATCAATAGAGAACCCACCTGAGCTTGAGCTTAAAGTATTGCCAGAACATCTTAAGTATGCCTTCTTGGCAGACAAAAAGAAGCTTCCGGTAATAATTTCATCCAAATTGAGTGAAGAACAAGAACAAGCTCTAGTAGGTACTCTTAAAAATCATATTCAGGCAATTGCTTGGACTATAGCAGATATCAAAGGCATCAGTCCACACATTTGTATGCATAGGATTCTGATGGAGGATGAATACAAGCCGTCCAGACAACCACAAAGGAGGCTAAACCCACCAATGCAGGAAGTTGTCAAGAAGGAGGTAATCAAGCTACTTGATGCAGGTATAATCTATCCTATCTCTGATAGTAAATGGGTAAGTCCAACACAAGTTGTACCCAAAAAGGGTGGGATTTGTATTGTGACAAATGAACATGGTGATGAAGTAGCAACAAGACCAGTAACTGGTTGGAGAGTTTGCATTGACTATAGAAAATTAAACACTGCCACAAGAAAAGATCATTTTCCTTTACCGTTCATTGATCAAATGTTAGAAAGATTGTCAGGTAAACCATTTTACAGTTTTCTCGATGGTTATTCAGGTTATAATCAAATAGTTATTGCTAGTGAAGATCGTGAGAAAACAACTTTTACATGCCCATATGGAACATTTGCTTATAGAAGAATGCCTTTTGGATTATGTAATGCTCCTGCTACATTTCAAAGATGCATGATGAGTATTTTCTCTGATTTTATTGAAAAATGCATTGAAGTGTTTATGGATGATTTTACTGTCCATGGAACTGACTTTGAAGATTCTTTAAAAAATTTGTCAAAAATTTTGCAGAGATGTGAGGACACTAACTTAGTTCTTAACTGGGAAAAGTGTCATTTTATGGTTCAAGAAGGAATTGTCCTGGGACACAAAGTATCTAGAGCAGGAATAGAAGTAGATAAGGCTAAGGTTTCTGTAATAGCAAATCTACCACCACCTAAAACAATTAAGGCAGTAAGGAGTTTTCTTGGTCATGCAGGTTTTTATAGAAGGTTTATTAAGGACTTTTCTAAGATAGCAAGACCCTTGTGTAATCTTCTTCATAAGGATGTGACATTTAGCTTTGATGAAGACTGCTTAACAGCTTTTAAGACTTTGAAGGAGAAATTAATCACTGCTATAGTTCAGTCTCCTGATTGGAGTCTACCTTTTGAGCTTATGTGCGATGGAAGTGAGAATGCAGTAGGAGCAGTTTTGGGGCAACACAAAGAAGGCAAACATCATGTTATCTATTATGCTAGCCATACTCTTAATGATGCCCAGATAAACTACACTACTACAGAAAAGGAAATGTATGCTGTAGTTTTTGCCTTTGATAAGTTCAGACAGTATCTTATTGGAGCCCAAACTATAGTTTACACAGATCATTCTGCATTACGATATCTTTTCTCAAAGCAAGAAGCCAAACCGAGGCTGATAAGATGGGTTTTACTTCTACAAGAATTTGACATTATTATCAAGGATAGAAAAGGAAAAGATAATGGAGTAGCAGACCACCTTTCTAGATTGGAGGAGAAAACAGAGAAGGAGGAAGTTGTAAATGATAAATTTCCAGATGAACAATTGTATGCTTTGCAGTTGCATCAATTTGATTGTCCTTGGTTTTCAGATTTTGCTAATTATCTAGCTTGCAAGATTGTCCCAAAATTTAAAGACTCTCATCAGAAGTCAAGATTTTTCAGAGAAATTCAGAAATACTATTGGGATGACCCCTTTTTATTCAAGTTTTGTTCAGACCAGGTTATTAGGCGCTGTGTTCATGAAAAAGAAGGTTTCCAAATTGTCAGAAAGTGTCATGAGAACCCTTTAGGAGGCCATCATGGTCCTGCTAGGACTGCTAGAAAAGTTCTAGATTGTGGGTTTTACTGGCCAACTATCTTTTTGGATTCCCAGAAACTTATAAAGATGTGTGATAGATGTCAAAGATTGGGAAACATTTCAATGAGAGAAGAAATGCCTCAAAAAGGGATTTTAGAAGTAGAGATATTTGATGTCTGGGGAATTGATTTTATGGGACCATTTCCCCCGTCTTTTGGTAATCATTATATTCTAGTAGCTGTTGATTATGTTTCAAAGTGGGTAGAAGCAGTAGCCTTACCCAATAATGAAGCTAAACAAGTTACTAAATTTCTACAGAAGAATATTTTTACCAGGTTTGGAGCCCCTCGTGCCATTATATCTGATGGAGGATCTCACTTTGTGAATAAGCTCTTTGAGAAATTACTGAAGCAGTATGGTGTTCATCATAAAGTTGGATCACCATATCATCCTCAGACAAGTGGACAGGTGGAGGTATCTAATAAGGAAATCAAGCACATTCTACAAGCTTCTGTGAATATTACAAGAAAAGACTGGTCAAAGAAGTTAGATGATGCTTTATGGGCTTACAGAACTGCTTTTAAAACTCCTATAGGAATGTCTCCCTACAGATTAGTTTTTGGAAAAGCATGTCATCTTCCCGTTGAGTTAGAATATAGAGCATATTGGGCCATTAAAATGCTCAACATGGATTTTCAGTCAGGACAAGATAAGAGGAAGTTTAATCTGTCTAAACTAGAAGAGATGAGACTGGAAGCACATGAAAGCAGCAAGATTTATAAAGATCGAACTAAGAAAATTCATGATTCAAAAATTAAACATAAAGAATTTTCTGTTGGTAAATTGGTTTTGCTTTATAATTCTCGTTTGAAATTATTTCCAGGTAAGCTCAGATCAAGGTGGACAGGACCATTTCCTGTTATAGCTGTTCATGACAATGGCTCAGTTACAATTATGCTCAATGAAGGAGAGAAGACTGTAAATGGACACAGGCTGAAAGAATATATTGGTCAACAAGATCTAAATATCCAAACTGAATATTTGGATAATCCTTAGTTTTCTGTTTTCTTAAAAAAAAAAAAAAAAAAAAAAATATTGGGGGGTGGATACTACCCAGGTTAACTGAGTAGTATTCCCCTTTTCTTTAGACTTATTTTTCATCTCTAATTCTTTTATTCTTTATTTTCAGGAATTCGAGAAATGAAGCTGTGATGGAATGAAGGAGGAAGAGACATGAATCTTCAAACAGGTTTTTGAGTATTAAGTGTTTGGAAAATGGAGTATGAATGGATCCTGAGGCCACGCTTCTGTAATTTTGTCAAAGCGTGAGTTAAAAATGAGTTACTCTTACTCACGCTTTGTAAAAGTTATGATGCGAGGTGATCAGTTCAAATTTTTATTCTGTCAAAATTATAATTTGTTAAGGAATAAGAGTTTGGTGTCTACGCTTTGTTGAAAAACAAAGCGAGACTATTTTACTCTGGGAATTGTACAAAAATGTTTTCTCGCTTTGTAATTAACAAAGCGAGAAAAGGATTTTTATACCCACGCAATGACAATCGACAGAGCGAGAGTCTGGGAATTTTGAACGGATAGATTTTCAAACTTCTCAAAGACCAAAATACCCTTTTCAGACTCTTCTTCTTCTCGTACACTAACCATCACGTCGCTTCAACCCCCAGTAATTATGGCAGAATTTAGTTTTTCTGCTATAAAATCTAATCGAATCCTCCTCTTCTTTCATCTCAAACATTTCCATCCTGAGAAATTATCCTAAAACCATATTCAAAAGATAGAATGGCCGCAGCAGCTCCAAATGCTAGAACATCCATTCTAGACATTCCTGAAGAAATCTTGGGAGATATTCTCTCAAGGTTGGGAAGAGAAGAGATGAAGGATGTAGCCAGGTTAGCCCCAACCTGCAAAAAGTTCGCCAAAGCAACTATGGCGCCTATAGTATGGAGGAGGGCAAATGTGGAAAGGAGGATGACTGCAGAGAGGACACTTGACTCTCATTACATCCGAATACTTCGAAGATGCAGAGAGGCGGGAAATTTCATGCTGAAGCTAGAACCTGCACTCTTGAGATTCTGCAATACAGGGCTCAAGGAAGCCGCTTTTGAAGTCCTTAAACCTGGAGTCGATGACAACCATCATGTAACACCCCGGATTTGATAACCCAGGCCGAGGTGTCACCGCCGCATTCCCCTAGCAAGACACGGCTTCCCGAGCTCGCTAAGGAAACGCAAGGCTTGTGGGTATGTAAAAGATTTAAAACATTTCAAGATATAGTCCGGAAATTTATAATACTTAGTACGATAGTAGAAATTATCACGTGCGGAAAATAAATAAAGTAAGTGCAGCGGAAAGTAAAATCACGGCCAACATGGCCAAATCCTCGGGTTTAACAGACCCGGTAAAAACAGTACGATGCAGAAATTTAAAATGTCCATTATGATTTCCCCCAAGTGCATATGCAATGCGTCACTCGACGTACTCTGAAAAAAGGAAATGACAACGGTTGTCAGTATAAAAATATACTGAGTAAGTTAATCCCTAACTACAAATAAAAGGGGTTACGAGTGTTTAAACTAAAGATTTCGCTTACCGTACGAGAATTTAAAAATACATGATTTATTAGCAGCGGAAAATCATGAGTAAAGAACTTAATTTAAAAAGCGAAATTTAAAGCATAATTTAAGATGCGTAAAATTTAAATACGTAATTAAAGACAGGATAAATACGATTTAAGCATAATGAAACACTCACACGAGTCTTTTACTTTTCATCCCGTAAACTAAGAAGAGGACACCATACCGGGAGATCACTAACGAGGCAATCTCAACATAGGACCACTAACGAGGCAGTCCAAACAATGGGAGACCACTAACGAGGCAGTCTCAAAGATAGTAGGACCACTAACGAGGCGATCCAAAAAGATAGTAGGACCACTAACGAGGCGATCCACAAATACAGCGCGCGAGATCACTAACGAGGCAATCTCAGATAGTAAGGAGACCACTAACGAGGCAGTCTCAAAGATAATGATAGTATGAAGATTGGCTCAGCCTAGTGAACGGGATTTTTCGAAAGTTCGTATTTCAAAGTTATCAAAGGATCGTTATCGCGTTTTCATAGTTCGAGTTTTCTCAAGTTCGAAAAATCCTATTCGAGGCAGTCACGCCTTTCTTAATTTAAAATTCGTTTTTCCTCCAAAAATTCTGAAACTTGGCCAGTAATTCAAAAACACACACACGAACAACTTTCATGTTTTAAGTTTTTGGAAATAGGGTTCCGAAGTGAGTTAAAATTTGAGTTTATTGCAAAGAATAATTTACGTCTTAAAAACTGTTTTCGTCACAGGTTCGTGTAACGCCGATTAAAAATTCATTTCAAAACCAATCGATGTGAAATTTTTACAGTAACTACACGACACATTAAGGAACAACTTTCATGTTTTAAGTTTTTGGAAATAATGAATTCTTGGTACTCAAAAATCGAGTGCAACTCACTGCATACTCATGGCCCTTAAAACGAATTCAAAACAGTTCTAAAAACTTGGCCGATTGACATATCAAATGAACACCAAAATTCGTGAAACTTTGTAGGCATAATCTAGACACAATTATCTACAACTTTTGTTTAGAAATGCAAAGTTAAATCATTCGAAAAATGGGTGAAAAACATGCATCAAGTTGAATGAAGGAATCTGTCACAGATTTGAATCGTTCGGTTTGATACAGAAAGTTCATGGCGAAAATTGGGATAGCAAAACTTAATGTCAATGGCTGAAATTTGGACACAAGATAGATAAAGGTGTTAGGAACAACTTTTATGTTGAAAAGTTTTCGGTTTGAATTCCCGAAAGTCGAGTTTTTGGCGAGTCTTTAAAATTGGACGAAAATAGGGTTTTTGAAAACCGATTTTTGTTACAAGCCTATATCTCGAGATTTAAACAACAAACAACCACGAAAATTTGTGAGTAAGGTTTTAACTTACTTAGAATGATGATAGGGTTGCTGGATTGGGTTTCCGGACGTCCTAGGGTCACGACGAACGGCCAACTTCTCCGATCGCTTTTTGTTCGTTTTCCGACGTGAAATCGTAGTAAGGAAAAAGTGTTAGAATCCGAGTTTTGGAGACTTATGGACGGATGGAACACTACATTAAGACTTACCAAGGTTCTTTGAGGCAGTGGCTCAGTCCCGTTCGCCTCGTCGTCGCCGGAATGTTCGCCGGAAAGTGAGTTCGGAGAGGTTTCGACTTTGGGGAGGAGTTGGAGAGAATGTGAGGAGAAGAGGCTGCTCTAGGGTTGTAATTTTCGAATTTAGGGTTAGGGAGCAGTCTATGGTCGTCCCCTATATCCTTCCATAGCCCGGGATTGAGTTTCCATCGTCGGGGGTCGAAAATATGGCAAGAAAATCGTCGGGACGCGTTGTTGCCGAATTCTGGGGGTGTCACGCGCCCTTGGCGCGCACCTAGGCCAAAGACCGCGCGGCCAGCGCGCGGCCTCCGCCTGGACCTCGGTCCGGGCGGGTCCGTGCGATCCGATCGGGCCTTTTCTCCTCTCTTTCGGACTTCTGTGCTCCTACGTTTTCGGGCTCGATTTTTCTCATTCTCGGATTATAAATTCTTATCTTAAATCAATCTCGTCTCGAGTTAATCCCGTACTTGAAATCTTGAGTCCGTTGCATTTGGATTCGTCGGCTTCTAATTCGTCGTCTTTTGACTCCCGTGCAACAATTTATCTAATTAATTTATTTCCAACTTCACGGGTTCCTGGAATTAAAATTCTTTTCTTTCTTGAATTTAGTTTCAATTCTTTTGACTCGATTTCATGGAATGTCTTCGGGCTTCCTCTCCCTCCTTTATTCCATTTTGAATTTTTGAATCTATCGGCGTTTCATTTCCGAGCAATAATTTATTGTGATAAATTATTTTCTTCTTCTCGGAGATATTTCAACCTTGATTTGATTAAGAAATAAATTTTATTTCTTTGGACGCCGATAAAAATCCCGGGTATTACAGTCTACCCCCCTTAAGCATCAACTTCGTCCCCGAAGTTGCGCCCTCACTTTCTTTTGGGCTCAATTTAATGTTGGGGTATCTCCATCTACTTTCCTTAAGGATGAACGTCTTCCACAAGAAATTAATTTCATACCTTTGAATGTGAATTAAATTTCTCGGGTGTTACATCCTCTCCCCCTTAGGAATCAACTTCGTCCTCGAAGTTGGGCGTTAGCTCCTCGTGAGCTAGGAACAAATGTAAATTTGGTTTTTATTTCTTGTATCATATCATGTCATTTTTATTTCTTATTTAACGACTGTACTTAGAATTGAAATTTCTAAGTTGCCTACGTACCCCGTGAAGGGATCAAGCCATTACGTAGTTCAAAACAATTTGAATTTGTTTATTTTTTTTTGATTGGATACAATTTGTAGAGTCGAACTCAAAAATAAATGCATTTATCGATGCTTGAAAACTTCTTACGGTTGCTTGGGCCGAGTGGTCACGTCCTCTCTCCTATTTATGTTTTCTATTCGCGTCCGGCAGTCACGCAGCAGATGACCATGTCGACCGCACCGAAGGCATGCTCCAGGCTGAGGGCATCCCCTTGCGAAATGTGGTTTACCACACTTTGGACATGGTGGCGCATAGTCACCATGGTTGAAGACTATCCCCTTGTTACGTCCATTGTCGTCTTGATGTGGTTGGTTCGAGTTTCTACGGACATGGTCCTTATTCCTCTTGTATCCTCCTTGTGATATTTGGTTAGTCCCACCTACCGGTTTCCGTTTCAGTCCTTGAACTCGTGCAACCGCTACTGCACGATCATATACAGCTTGTAGGTTAGGGTAGTGCTCACCCGTGATCACCTCTCTAATAGATAGGTTCAATCCCATCTCAAACTTCTGTGCCTTCTCTACATCAGTTAGCACCAGTCTCGGCGCGAACCACACCAACTCCTTGAAACGATTATAGTATTCTTGGACCGTTTTTCCTCCTTGCCTCAGTGTCAGAAATTCCTCATACATAGCAGCCTTCATGCCCATGGAATAAAAATGATCCCTAAGCAGATCCGCGAATTCTGACCATGTGTAGGGCTCGTCGTACTCTGCACGTTTCCCTTGGGTGACTTGCCACCAATCATCCGCCTCGCCTCCTAGGTAGTATGACGCTACGTGAACCTTTTCCCCGTCGGGACACTTTACGGCGTTCAACAGCTTGTCGAATGTCCGTATCCATTCCTCTAGCTGAGCCGGGTCCTCTTCGCCGGCGTAGTGGGGTGGTTGGTAAGGGTTTACCAAGGCTAAGTAGTTGACCCGGGTTACCGGTGGTGGTACGCCCGCTTGTGCACGTTGCACTTCAGCATTTCCTAATACTACGAGAACTTCCTCGACAGTCCTTAGACGCTCATCCATATTGTTGGGAACATGAGGCACTCGCCCTCCTATGTCCTGAGGGATCTCATTATTGTTCGGTGTGTTGGGGAGGTCAGCGTTAGTGTTGTTTGGGATTTCCTTTCTCGATTTTCCCTTAGGTGCCATTCTCTGTTATCAACGCACGTGAAGATGAGTTTCTAATCTAAGGCAAGTTAGCGTTCAAGAAAATCTATAAGGTAGGATTGGAAAGAGGTAATAGATAGGAGAATGCTAAACTTAGGTGATCAAATTATAAGACTGAGGCAGAATTAGTTTAAAGCAAACGCTTCTAAGTCAAGGTCATGACCAATTTGAAGGTAAGAGTTTTGACACTATTAATTCACATAAAAAAAAATTAGTGCGATATTCATGTATGTATGTTTGCGAATGCATGTATGCTTTATACAATGCTACCCCAACCCCGAAAAAAAAATATTTCCGTGACTTTAAAAACTTGTTGGAAAAATTTCTATGCATATGTAAATATTTCCCATGGGTTTAAAATAAATTTTGTTCCATGGAAATAAAACTTAAAATTTAAAAATAATAATAATGGTACTTAAAAATTTATAAATAATATTAATATTTGTTTAAAAATCCTTGGCCTCTATATTGGCCAAAATAATAATAATTTAAAAATATTTCCGGGCTCTGATACCAACTTGTAACACCCCGGATTTGATAACCCAGGCCGAGGTGTCACCGCCGCATTCCCCTAGCAAGACACGGCTTCCCGAGCTCGCTAAGGAAACGCAAGGCTTGTGGGTATGTAAAAGATTTAAAACATTTCAAGATATAGTCCGGAAATTTATAATACTTAGTACGATAGTAGAAATTATCACGTGCGGAAAATAAATAAAGTAAGTGCAGCGGAAAGTAAAATCACGGCCAACATGGCCAAATCCTCGGGTTTAACAGACCCGGTAAAAACAGTACGATGCAGAAATTTAAAATGTCCATTATGATTTCCCCCAAGTGCATATGCAATGCGTCACTCGACGTACTCTGAAAAAAGGAAATGACAACGGTTGTCAGTATAAAAATATACTGAGTAAGTTAATCCCTAACTACAAATAAAAGGGGTTACGAGTGTTTAAACTAAAGATTTCGCTTACCGTACGAGAATTTAAAAATACATGATTTATTAGCAGCGGAAAATCATGAGTAAAGAACTTAATTTAAAAAGCGAAATTTAAAGCATAATTTAAGATGCGTAAAATTTAAATACGTAATTAAAGACAGGATAAATACGATTTAAGCATAATGAAACACTCACACGAGTCTTTTACTTTTCATCCCGTAAACTAAGAAGAGGACACCATACCGGGAGATCACTAACGAGGCAATCTCAACATAGGACCACTAACGAGGCAGTCCAAACAATGGGAGACCACTAACGAGGCAGTCTCAAAGATAGTAGGACCACTAACGAGGCGATCCAAAAAGATAGTAGGACCACTAACGAGGCGATCCACAAATACAGCGCGCGAGATCACTAACGAGGCAATCTCAGATAGTAAGGAGACCACTAACGAGGCAGTCTCAAAGATAATGATAGTATGAAGATCGGCTCAGCCTAGTGACGGGATTTTTCGAAAGTTCGTATTTCAAAGTTATCAAAGGATCGTTATCGCGTTTTCATAGTTCGAGTTTTCTCAAGTTCGAAAAATCCTATTCGAGGCAGTCACGCCTTTCTTAATTTAAAATTCGTTTTTCCTCCAAAAATTCTGAAACTTGGCCAGTAATTCAAAAACACACACACGAACAACTTTCATGTTTTAAGTTTTTGGAAATAGGGTTCCGAAGTGAGTTAAAATTTGAGTTTATTGCAAAGAATAATTTACGTCTTAAAAGCTGTTTTCGTCACAGGTTCGTGTAACGCCGATTAAAAATTCATTTCAAAACCAATCGATGTGAAATTTTTACAGTAACTACACGACACATTAAGGAACAACTTTAATGTTTTAAGTTTTTGGAAATAATGAATTCTTGGTACTCAAAAATCGAGTGCAACTCACTGCATACTCATGGCCCTTAAAACGAATTCAAAACAGTTCTAAAAACTTGGCCGATTGACATATCAAAGGAACACCAAAATTCGTGAAACTTTGTAGGCATAATCTAGACACAATTATCTACAACTTTTGTTTAGAAATGAAAAGTTAAATCATTCGAAAAATGGGTGAAAAACATGCATCAAGTTGAATGAAGGAATCTGTCACAGATTTGAATCGTTCGGTTTGATACAGAAAGTTCATGGCGAAAATTGGGATAGAAAAACTTAATGTCAATGGCTGAAATTTGGACACAAGATAGATAAAGGTGTTAGGAACAACTTTTATGTTGAAACGTTTTCGGTTTGAATTCCCGAAGGTTGAGTTTTTGGCGAGTCTTTAAAATTGGACGAAAATAGGGTTTTTGAAAACCGATTTTTGTTACAAGCCTATATCTCGAGATTTAAACAACAAACAACCACGAAAATTTGTGAGTAAGGTTTTAACTTACTTAGAATGATGATAGGGTCGCTGGATTGGGTTTCCGGACGTCCTAGGGTCACGACGAACGGCCAACTTCTCCGATCGCTTTTTGTTCGTTTTCCGACGTGAAATCGTAGTAAGGAAAAAGTGTTAGAATCCGAGTTTTGGAGACTTATGGACGGATGGAACACTACATTAAGACTTACCAAGGTTCTATGAGGCAGTGGCTCAGTCCCGTTCGCCTCGTCGTCGCCGGAATGTTCGCCGGAAAGTGAGTTCGGAGAGGTTTCGACTTTGGGGAGGAGTTGGAGAGAATGTGAGGAGAAGAGGCTGCTCTAGGGTTGTAATTTTCGAATTTAGGGTTAGGGAGCAGTCTATGGTCGTCCCCTATATCCTTCCATAGCCCGGGATTGAGTTTCCATCGTCGGGGGTCGAAAATATGGCAAGAAAATCGTCGGGACGCGTTGTTGCCGAATTCTGGGGGTGTCACGCGCCCTTGGCGCGCACCTAGGCCAAAGACCGCGCGGCCAGCGCGCGGCCTCCGCCTGGACCTCGGTCCGGGCGGGTCCGTGCGATCCGATCGGGCCTTTTCTCCTCTCTTTCGGACTTCTGTGCTCCTACGTTTTCGGGCTCGATTTTTCGGGTCATTCTCGGATTATAAATTCTTATCTTAAATCAATCTCGTCTCGAGTTAATCCCGTACTTGAAATCTTGAGTCCGTTGCATTTGGATTCGTCGGCTTCTAATTCGTCGTCTTTTGACTCCCGTGCAACAATTTATCTAATTAATTTATTTCCAACTTCACGGGTTCCTGGAATTAAAATTCTTTTCTTTCTTGAATTTAGTTTCAATTCTTTTGACTCGATTTCATGGAATGTCTTCGGGCTTCCTCTCCCTCCTTTATTCCATTTTGAATTTTTGAATCTATCGGCGTTTCATTTCCGAGCAATAATTTATTGTGATAAATTATTTTCTTCTTCTCGGAGATATTTCAACCTTGATTTGATTAAGAAATAAATTTTATTTCTTTGGACGCCGATAAAAATCCCGGGTATTACACATCACCCCTCAATCTTTATCAAGGCCTTCATTCTTTTGAGTTTGGAGAGCCTTGAGGAAATTGATGAGGGATTGTATCTTCTCGGATCAATCCTGAAAGATGAAGATCACATCCGCAAGATGGAGGCGAAGATCAGCAAGCTATTCAATGAAAGCGAAGAGGAGCCTAATCCCTTTAAGGGACAGGGACATCGCGAGTACTGCGATTATTTAGCGCCACATAGTAGGGACTTAGTTAGGGAACCTCCACACTTTAACTATGGTGCCACAAACATTGATTGTTTGTGTTGTGAGGTTACTAGTTTAGTTAGGAGATTAAGAGAAAATTTTAATGAGCATGTAATTGAATCTGAGTCAGAATTAGAAACTGATTCAGATTCAAACTGATCGATTATGTAATCTCTTAATTTATATCTAAATACTAAAGCCTTTTGGTGTTGCTATATATTTACTCCTCGCTTCATTTTTATTAAAAGGAAACAACTTGATTGATCTTATCCTTTACATTAGATTTTTATCTGTCCTTTTAAATAAAAATCTTCGAAATAGGGTTATTTTAGGCTTAATCATTACTCCCTGCAGAGACAAGATTTACTATCTTGACCCCTGCAGTCCTTAGATAAAAATAGGCGTCTCTGTCCTTGCAGTCATTCCTCTCACTTGTCATTTCAAAAATTTTCATCAGATTTTCTTCTCTTACTCAAGAAGAAATCGCCATACACCATTTTTATCACTCTCAACCATTCTCATAAGCAAGATCATGGCCGAGAACAATCCGTAAGCAATCTCGTTCATCTTTTCTTTCTTTTATTCTTAGTTCTATTTTGAAAAATTCGTTGTCAGATTGCATTTCTAGACCTAGGGTTCATGTTTCTATTTTTTTTAGGGAATGGTTGTAGAAAACGAAACATTAATCATTTAAGATTCCTCATAACTAAGAGCCGTTTCTTTACACTCATTAATCCAGAAAATCTTTTCTGAAATTTTTAGTTTGTAACTGATGCATTATCCATATGAGACTTTGGAACTTCATATTAGGAATGAAACTCCCATTTCGAATATTCTGGTTCCATCATAAAAGTATTCCCCTGTGTTCCTCATCATATTATTTTCTGGAAACAGAAATGCTAGGAATCCACAGCGCATTGGGACTCAAATATTCCATTTACCCACTGAGTTGTTGGGGGATATTCTATCAAGAATCGGAAAGGATAATGTTAGAGAGCTCTTCAGGATAGCAGAAGTCTCTCCATTATTTTACCAGGCAAGCAAAACCCATCTTGTATACAAGAGAGTGGACTTGGAATCGTGTATGAGGTGGAGAGAGGATGTTTATCCGGACAACCAGAAAAGATTCATTCGGGAGTGTCAAAATGCAGGGAACTTCATGTTCAACATTGAACCTGCATTAAAGGCATTTGTGGAGGAAAAAGATGAGAAGAAGGCATATGAAATCCTCAAGCCAGGACTAGATGATGGGCATGAACCTACTATTCTGCTCAGAACGATGCTCCTATTAACAAAACAAGAGGATAAGTGGATTGAAGAAGGATTAGAGTTGGTCCAAACAGTAGCTTCTGATGTTTTAGAAGTGGTTTTCATTAAAATCTATTTGTTTCATTGGTTCACCCATATTCCTCAACTTCCAAATCCTTTTCTAGGGCAACCAGAGATGAGCTACTGTAAGGATCACACCTTGCAGGTTCGAGTCTTACTACCACCACACATCAGGATGGACTGCATCCCATGTCAATTCTTTGACATGGTGAGGCAGTTTAGACTGTATTGTGGTGAAGTGTTTCCTGATGAGTTCATGTGGACCGACTCCGATGATGAGGAAATTAACCCCTGAGCAGTTAGAGCTAGAAATTCTATAGTATTATATATGTTTGTAATTTCTGGATATTTTGATGTATTTTGGATCATTTGGACTTCATGTATTACAATTCTCCTACTTTTCTATTTTGTATGATCAGTTTCTTTACTCAATTCAAAAATGAATTAAAGATGAAACTGAAAATCAGGAAATGGAATGGAAGAATTGGTAATCTTTAAATAAATAAGCTAAGGGTGGATTTTTGTTAGGCATTAAGATAAATCTGGTGAAGAAGATTTAACCAGACTTAATATTAAATTTAGAAGTCTTAATCCTTTTCAATAATTACCCCTCGCTTTGTTTTCAACCAATCCAATTTTATCCAATTTATGTTGTTTGAGTTCTTTAACTCAATTTTTGAATCAATAACCAGACTCACTGATGTGGCAGGTCTAGAATGAGTGAGTACACTCTAAGTACTTGAGTACCCTACTTTTTATTCTTTAACTAGGCCAGCCCATTGTTTTATATAAGACCTATAACCTCCTTATCTTTTCAAATCATTTTCATATCTTTTCATATTCTCTCTCGAGAAGAAACCGCCATCTTTGAAGTTTTTCTTCTTCCCCTATTTGCGAAACTCTTCTTCAGTAACACTCAGCTTCAGGAACAATCCTAATGGCGAGCAACAACCCGTAAGCTCTCCGTTCATTTTTCATCGCATTTCTGCCTGATGTTTAAAATTGTTACATTCTGCATTATAATGTTTTTACTCATACTAGGGTTTAAGTTTTTCATCCACTGTCGTTCTTCCCTAATCTTAAAACTTGGAGTATAATTTCAACTGATTCTTCTTCTTTAAAATTCGCTTAAATAACAGTGAGGAGCAGCCTTCTGAGTCCTCTGCTTTACACCTGACTGATCTTCCATTGGATGTCCTTGGGGAGATTCTGTCACGAGTAGGGCAGAGCAGCTTTGAAGATCTGCTCAAGTGCAAACAAATCTGTTCAACATTCACAATAGCCTCAGAATATCCTATTGTCCTTCGGAGATTTAATGTACAGGATCTAGCCTTTAAAAGAATTTCCAATGAATCCTCTGGTAAAATCAATTTTCTAGATGCCTGTAGAGAGGCTGAGAATCATATTCTGAATTTGCCCAAGGCCTTGGAATTGTTTGTACAAGGGAAAGGATCCAAGGCATTTCAGATCCTGGATGAAGGAATAGAAGATAACTTTAAGATGTCCCAATATTTTAAAGCTTTATGTTGCCTAAGTAAAAGTTCTAGGGAAGAGATAGAAGCTGGACTTCGTTTAATTAGTCCAATCTTAAGAGACAGATTAAACAGTTATGAATTTAGATACAATCTTCTCACCCTAGTTTCAGAATGGGAATACGTCCCAAATCCATTCTTAGGGCAGGAAATTAGGGAATTCTATGTTGTAGAAGTTTGTGATCAGGAAACCTTCCATAAGTCATCATACTATACAGCCGATGTCTGCTATCTCTGCTGTGACACAAAAAGAGCCATAGCTGACTTTAGGATGGCAGCAGGGGAGAACTTTGATAATTATAGCATTGATGAATAAGCTTTTGGACAAAGGAGAAAGAGATTGATGTATGTGACATGTCTTCTAATTTTCAACTTTGAAACTGTCACTAAATCAGATATTTTGTACAATGTAATGTAGCCTGACTTTGCTAATAAAATCTAGTCTCATTGCTACATAAATGTTGAGTTTAACTCTGAATTCTGTGTTCTTTCTCCTTTTCTTTTCAGAAATGTCGAAAACCCTCAACTCTTGGAAACTCAATTACTTGATTTACCAATAGAGTTACTGGGAGACATTCTGTCAAGACTAGGAATGGAAAGCATAAAGGCACTTTTTAGAGCGTCCGAAACTTCTAAGCAATTTCTCTCAGCAAGCAGGTCATCGTTAGCTCTAAAGAGAGCTAATTTGGAAACTTGTGCTGTTTGGAGAGGAGATGCTTATCCAAGTAGCCAAGTCAGATTCATTAAAAGATGCCAGGATGCAGGCAACTATATGTTTAATATTGTGCCTGCATTGATAGCCTTTGTCGAGGATAAAAATGAGGAAAAAACTTATGAAATTCTTAAGCCTGGTTTAGATGATAAACACAAACCAACCACTTTCATAAGATCCTTTCTACTGCTTTCCAAACAAGATCCGCAGCTGGATGAGGAAGGAATTCAATTGATCAAATCTGTGACTCAAGATCCTTTTGAACTTCTATTCTTAAAAATGAGTGTTCTCCACTGGCTTCTTTATGGTGAAAAGTTCCCAAACCCATTCCTTGATCAAGAGGAAAGGAGTTTTTGTAAGAATCACTCTATCCAAGAGCGACAGCAATTACCTTTTAATGAAAGGATGGAGTGTATTCCTTGTGAACTGTTTGATTATGTCAAGCAATACAGAAGAGCAAGTGGCGAACTAGGCATATTATTTGAATGGGAGCAATGGAACAATGCAGAAGAAGATCAGAATGAGGAAGAACTACTAGAATTAGAATAATCTAGAAATCAAGTGATTGACATTTTCTTTGCTTGTATCTTTTGTGTTTTTGTCTTGGGAACAGAGAATTATGTGGATGATTCAAAGCTGTACATCCCTTTTCCATTAATGAATTGCATTCTCTAGTTTTTAATTCTATTTTTGTTTTTAACTTTATTCAGCTATGAAATTGGAACTTCATCAAAGCAACCAAGGACTTCACTAGAGAAATCTGGATCGGGGGAAACTCAGATCACAGATCTTCCCTATGAGATTCTTGGAAACATTTTATCAAGATTTGCATTTGACCACCTTGAGACTATCTTTAATTGTAAACTGGTCTGCAAAGAGCTCGAAAAAGCTACTCATCATCCTTTAGTCTTGAAAAAGGCTTCTCTTGAAGACTTTACAGCATGGGGATGGGGAACTTTTGAAGAGACACAAAGCATATTCCTTGAAACCTGCAAAAATGCAGGAAATTGGATGTACCAGTTACATGAGGCACTGCGTTTGTTCGTCAAAGACAAGAATGAACAAGCAGCGTTTGAACTCTTAAAACCTGCAATTACTGATAATCACCCCCCATCCATCTATGTAAAAGCTCTTATGCTCTTAAGTAAGGATGAAAGGGAAGAGCAAGAGAAGGGAATTTGGCTCTTCGCTCCTCTGTGCAAGAATAGACGAAGACTCAAGGATCTTCGACTTCAAGTCAGAGGGTGGTTATCCAGTTATGAGGAATTCATCTCACCTTTTCAAGGACAACCCAAGAAGAGACTTTGTGACCTTAGGAGCTATTATGATAACAATCATGGTCCCTCAAGGAATACCTATGGAGTCGTGTCAATTTACTGTATGAGGTGCTTAGTTTCTGAGCATTGGAATCTGTTTCAAAGATTTGGAATTGAGGCAGAGACACCTCCTCATTTGTAATTGATAGGTTGAACGTCATAAGAAACACCATGCTTTGTAGTTCCATATTTTGAATCTGATGAACTATATGTTTTGCCTTTGATTAATGATGTTTTGAATTCGAATTTCCTGCTATTTTCTGATTAAATTAGACTCAGTTAGCATTGAAATCTTCACATTTAGAGCAAATCTCTAAATGTGAGTATGGTGATGTCATGAATAGAATGATGAATATAAAAAGAAAATCTGGTATTATGTTTCTTTTCTATCATTTGCACATTTAGAGTCAAGCTCTAAATGTGAGTATGGTGACACTAATTTACCAGTTGTTCTTGTTTCTTAAGGATTCATAAGATGACCTATGAAGAACTTCAAACTCGAAATATAGAATCGGATAAGAAAGAGAAATCATTTTTGGCAAAGACGAGAACGGTTAAGATGGTAGAAACTATTCGGAGGAGTGGTGGATGGACAGCAATGCAAATTTCACCTCCAGACTTTTATATCAATCCATTTATGCTTCAACATATACCAGATAAGGAAAAGGAATCATTGAGGATTGATTTAGAAGAAGCATTCTGGAATAAGATGAATAGATTTTGGGATGATCAAATGATAATTCTGATCAATGATAGGCACTGGCCTAATGAAATCAGACTGGAAAGAATTTTGGAAAGGGAAAGGAAGTGCATGGCTGAGTGGAATCAGGAGTGCTACAGAATTATCAATCCGAAAGATCAGACAGGGCTGGAGTTGGATTACTTTGATCCCCAACCACTACCAAAATATGTGAAGCGACTCACCAAATATTGCTGCAAACTTAATGAAATCCGGAATGCTAGAGTCTATGATGCTCAGCAGGCACTCCCTGCATACATGCCTCCAACATTCCTGAACAAGAAGGGACCCGTTGAACAGAATTTCTTAACAAATCTGGCCCTAGATAAGATTATTGATGCTCGGATCAATTTAAGGCATGACCTCGAGCCTTATTTCAAGAAAGCTAAACAAGGTCAGGCGGTATGGAAAGATGTCCTTAGAATTATTCAAGAAGCTAGAAATAGCTGGATCAGGTATATGAATAAATGGTCAAAAGGGGATGATCTAAGGAAAAGGATTCTTAAACCAGGGTTGGTAAGGAAACCTAATGAGGAATTTCCTTTGGAGGAGTTTGCTGAATTGATGCCAGAACAGCAAGCATGGATTAAGGATGCAGAGAAGAGAGAAGCTGAGAGATCAGGCAAAAACAGAAAGCAGAGATCAGATGCAAAACAGACACCACAAAATATAGTAAGGAATATTTTTAGAGAATCAGTTGTTAATGAAGGACTGGAACCTGTAGCGAATTTCAGAAAAGTTTCAGCTCCATCAATAACACCAGCAGATGCAGATCTACTCATTACAGATAGACCCAATAAGATCATGAAGAGATTACCTCTAACTCTCCAACAGGAAGTTCATGGATATGTACAGGAGAGGAAGAAAGAATTCATCGAGAAGTATGTCAGGTATGATGCTATGTGCAGGGAAAATGCATACAAGGAGCACAGACCTTACACTGATCAAACACAAGGAAGAATTCAGCAGGTAATTATTGATGATTGGGATGAATGGAATGAGAAATATCTGAATAGAAAGGGAATGAATATCATGCTGAAGGGATTAGGCAAGAATTTCTATATTAAGAAGCACGATTCAGATGAAGACAGCACAGATGATGAGCAAAGAATTGAGAAGATGAGAGTAGTTGATGAGGTTACAACTATTCTGGGAGAAAAGAATGAGGAAAATGATGAAATCCATCCGATTCTGCAAGAGAGTATGGATTGCTATTATGCAAACAAACGAAAGGCAGATCGTGAATGGGAGGAACTCATGAGAACTCAAGACAAGAAAGGTAAAAAGAAAGTATCCACCAAAAAGAGGAAGTCACACAATCTCAGTTCGAGCACTTCAGATGAAGTACCAATAGCTAAGAAAAGGACTGGGAGGAAGGTGGAGGCAGGCAGGCCTGAGAAAGCTAGCCGAATTCTCAAGAAGAGGAAAAATGAAGATGAGCTAACAACTAAAGAAATTCTGGATTTGACAAAAGACTTGATGGATGAAGATGTTGAGATTCTACAATCAGCTCAAGAAAAGAAAGAAGTTGTTACCTACAAAAGGAGAGGAAGGTTACCTTCTGAGCAGAAGGAAACCAACCCTGAAGAATTTAAGCAGCAAGGATCTTCTCTTGAGAATGTAGAACAATTGGGAATTATTCCTGAGAAATAAAAGCAGCAAGAAAAAAAACCTGAAAAGCCAGTTAAAAAGTTCAGGATAAAGATGAAGGCTAGAAAGCCTAAGTATGTAGTACCTGACACCAGCTCTGAAGAAGAAAAAGTCGAACCAACTCTAGGGATAGTTCCCTACACAGAGAGGTTGGAGCTCACTCCTTACACTAATTTGGAAGTGGGGGATATAGATCCAGAGGGCTGGAGAGCATGCATTGAAGAACATCAACCTGATGAACAAGGATCAACTAGACCAAGCACTGATCTCCAACTAGTTCAGATTACTGAAAAAGATGATAGAGAAGGGCAAGATGAAGATCAACAAGCTCAGGTCAACAGGGATCTTATTCAGAGTCAGATTGATTTACAAGGGTTTTCAGGAGAAGATACTGAGCAAGATATACCACCAGAACAAGCTGCAGATGAGCAAGAGTTTGTGAATCAAATTGAGGAATCAGTGGCAGACATATTTCAGGAACAGACACTGGAAGATTTACAGACTTTTGAAGATATGAACTTGCATGGAACTACAGTCGGGAACATGACTTACTCTCTGGAAGGACTGATTAAAAAGTTCAGAAAATTGGCTAGAGAAGCTCAGCAGAACAAGCAAGTGAATATGCAGCTAAACTTGAGTCAGAGTTAGAGGAAATCCAACAACAAATAAATCCTGACCAAGTAATGGAACCATCTCCATTGGCAATTCAAGCTTATGAAGAAGAAGTGCAGAGAAATGAAACTCAAGAAGCTCAGCAGAGAAAGTATTTTATGGAAGACACTGTCAGTCAATATCTCAGAACACAGACGAATGCTGAAAATCAAATGAATCAATGGCTCCTTCCACCTCAAGTCAGGGATGAAGTAGTTCAGAGAGCAATTGTAAGGATGAATGATCCTGAATGGGCCGCGGAACAGAAGAAGAGAGTAGAAGAATATTTTGGGGTCAAAGGATTTCTAGATTCAGAATCCACTGCTATTCCTCTTCTACTAAACGAACCTGTACAGGAAGATCCCACAGAGATTTTAAATCAGCATAGCCTTGAAGTTACTGAGAAGGTAGATACCAGCACGTCATTGATTTATGATTCAGAACAAGTTCAGGAAGAAAATGTGGAACTTGCTCAAGAAGGAGGCCAAACAGAAGAACAAGAAAATGAGAATGCTGGGGATGAGCAAGAAGGAGCACAAGAATCCGAGGGAAATGAATCAGATACATCTGAAGGATCATCCCCCGGAAAAGATGTCCCAGAATTGCTACCTGCGAGTTATTGGGGAAAGAATAGTCCAAAGGTGAGGTTATCAATCCCTGATAGCATTGAAAAGAGGACTGAATTTACAGAAGAAGAAATCAAGGTTAAGTTTAATGGAAGAAAGGAAGCATTGGAGAATTACTTGGGGATGTCCAAAATGATTGTTCCGGACAAAGGATTTCATCCCAAGTGGCTGGATCATAAGTGTATCAGCTACTGGAGGAGGATCAATGATTGGGACATTTTCATGAGACACAATAACAAATGTGGCTATGTGGAACTGACCAGGGAGTTCTATGCTAACTTTGATGTTGAGGCAGAAACAACATGGATTAGAGGGAAGACAGTGCAAGTCACTGTAGAAACTCTAAATGATCTTATACAGGCACCTTTGTTAGAACAGTCAGAAGTCAAATCCGAGGTCCTACTGAGGAAGAAAACTCAAGGAAATAAACTTGTTAATGCTAGAAAAATGGCACTGGGATTCTGTTCAACACACAGAGGAACTGAGCAGAATAAGATTCCATTGAAGAATTTGAAGCCTGAGTACTTGCCTACACTTGATTTCTACTACTCAAAGCTCAGACCTACTACAAATTTTCAAGGACCCTCAGCCGGAACTTTCGAGGGATTTGCATTGTTATGGTCAGGAAGGAAATGTAGTGCTGCACACCATGTTCTCAATGTTATTAAGTCAAGAGTTGGAGAAGATGCAGCATTGGCTTATCCGAATTTAATCAGAAGACTTTGTGAGAAACAAGGAGTTTCAATCACACCATTTTTACCAGAGATCATAAAGATAGATCCTCCTATTCCATTACCAGAAGACACTTTAAGGGGAGAGTTGATTTACCAAATGCCAGATTTAGAGGAACAAACTTCCGAAGGATCAGGATCAAAGGTGCCATCTCCTAAGACAAAAAGGGTCTATCTTCCTTCAAAATTAAGATCATATCAGTCAAAAATCACAACAAAAAGGACAAAGACTGTAACTCCATCTCCTGCATTGAATCCTATTCCAGAAGATGAAGAGTTTGAGAACACTTCTGCACCATCTCAACCTGTGAGACAGCCAATGAGGAACACAGTATCTGTGGATGAATCTCAGAATATGAGTACTTCAATCCAAAGTTTTGCACAGTCCATGGAGATGCTAGTGAAAACCATGTCAGAAGACAAGCATGTTCAGAGAGAAATGGAGTAGAAGAGGATTGAACTTGAGCATGTCAGGATTCAAACTGAGGAGAAACTCAGGAAAGAGGAGATGGAGAGGCAAGAGAAGATAAGGAAGGAAGAATGGGATAGACAGGAAAGGATGAGAAGGGAAGAGATGGAAAGATTTGAAAGGCTGAGAAGAGAAGAACTTGAAGAGAGAAGGCAGGAACGAGAAAGGGATATGGAACTGAGGAGGCAGGAGCAGTATAACAGTACGAGATTGGTAGACATTCTTGCCAACCTAGTCTCGGATCTAAAGAAATCTCCATCCATACCACCTAAGGATCCAGACAATGATGCAGGACCATCCTGAGATCACAGGGGAGTTTTCTGAAACTTTCTCCTTCTTCTTTTTAATTGCAGTCTCTTTTTCTTTATTGCTTTCCTGTTTCCGTTTGTTCTGATATAACTTAAGGTAGATTTAATATGAAGTTGTGTCATAGTATTGAATTTCAAGCTAGGATCATAAAAAAAATAATAATAATAATAATAATGATAGTAATAATAAACTCAGGGAGGCTAATAAACTGATAAAGGAATAGAAGATGAGTTTAAAAAGTGGTTCCTGTGGAGACATCTACTTTATAGATTTTCACTGCAAGCATGAGCCGCTCTTGAAAACTGTTCCTAGCTGTAAGCTCTGAGATTGATTGATGTCATTACTGGATAAATAGTTTGAAGGTTTTGTGATAATATTAACCTTAGTGATTTGCATACCATAAACAATAACTGCACAAGGTTAAGAGGATTGATCTAATCTAGTCTCTCTTGGAAGATGAGTGTGCATATTGAGTAAAAAAAAAAAAGAGAAAAAGAGAGCAAGGGAAATTTTAGAAACAGACGTGGTAAAATAATGTGGATATAAGTAGCTGGCACAGCTGCCCCTCTGATTTATAAGTTGAAGAACTTTAAAAGAACAGAATCAAGGGCAGGGGAGTTGAAGTTTCATCTGCAATGTCAGGTCATGCGACTCCTCCTAATAATGTGAAACCGAGCTATTGAAAGCCACGGAAGGCCACCCCTTGATATAAAAAAAAAAGAGAGAGTGTATTTCATTTCAGAATACAAGATATGCACATGAGTTGGACAGGATTGAGCGTGAGAAGAGAAATCTGACTAACTAAGGAGCAGAACAATAATTCACATAAGTGCAAATCACTTCTGTTAATGTTTCCATGAAATCTGGTGAATTTTAAGTCAGGTATGAAGCATCAATCAATTGAAAGAGCTGAGCTTTGGATAGTTGGAAAAGAGAACGTAGTGATCCAGTGGAGTCTTACATGAACATCTTAATCTCAGAAGCCACTAATTGGACTTATTCTTTGAAACTTTACAAGTTTCTTACCACTTGAGGACAAGTGTTTCTAAATGTGAGGATGGTGATGACAGCCTTTTGTGACTGTCATTTGCGTCCAATTTAGTGTCTTAATGATGATCTTTTGCTCTTAATTCCATTGATTTTTGATGAATGATCATAAAGGATTAGAAAAGATGGAAGAAGAATTAAGATTGCAAAGAAGTTGGAAATACATGAAAAGTGGCTTGAAATTCTGAGTTTTCTTTGTAAGTATCGCACGCAGTGTTTCTATTGAACTGATCCACGCTTTGTCATGCAGAAGGAAGTTAAGCTGGAAAACAGCAGGAAGTGGAAAGGACATAGCGAGGAAAGAAAAGGAATGGTGCGAGGGCTTGTTTCCTAAATCAGGAAAAGATTTAAGGAAAATGTGCAGATGCTGAAGTCCACGCGATGATGATTGACATCGCGAGGAAAGGAAGTCTGTGCAAGACAGAAGTTTTATCCGTTATGGCGAGAAGCAGATTCCTTGGAGAAACTGTGAGACCTCGCCTCATCAAGAAAGATGATTACATTTCTGACTCTCGCTTTGAAGGAACTGGACAAAGCGAGAGGAGAGCTATTCTGATGCGAGCGGTTATCATCCAAGGCAGAAGCAGTTACAACACCCATCTATAAATAAGACCCTTGGGGAGTCAGCTCAGCAGGCGGGAGATTGAAGAGAATAGCTCGATTTTACTCTCCAGTCCACTTTTTAGAATTTAGTAGGTAGGTAGGTTAGGATTTAATTTTCTCTGCAATTTACTTTGATGTTCTTCAGATTTGTAATTTGTTTTCGTAGAACTGTAATTCAATTTCGCAGTAGATTTCTTTAAGATTAGTTGTTAGATTAGCTAGAGGATACCCTGGGAGGAGAGTTGCTTTCGGATCGCTTGTTCATCCATCATGACGATCATCATCTAGACTCCGACTCGTTCGCTCATCTTTGCACTATTCTGATAGCAAACAGATTTCCAGGTGTATTCGTTTTTAATTCTTTGTTATTTGAGATACAGGAAGAATGATCGGTTATCAGATTGTGAATTTCTTATCTTTCTGGTTTCTATTTCCATTTCGTAATTCTGTTTCAGCAGAGTATAAACCTCAATTTCATCATTCAATCTGAATTTTGCATCATATCTTAAATTCGATTTTCGAAGATCATAACACTTCCACATTTTTAATGCGCAAAATTGTTCGTTTTAATTACGTAAGAAATTTGGATATTGTAACTGAGTTAGGTATGATCTGGCAGAATTATGAATTTATTCGATTTTCTGTCAATATTATGTTTACAGATGAGAATCATAGGGTTTAATGTTCAGAACTCTAAAAGGTTCCTAGAGACCCATGCAGTGCTAATCATCGCTTGATAATCTTTGAGAATCAATAGTTTTGAGTTCATGAACTTGGATGCAAAAGATTCTATGTTCATAATTTTCTAAACAGAAATTCCAGAAGGTAGTTATGACAGTTATAAATTCTGATCATTTACTTCGAATAAGGATATTCCCTCGCTTCATCCTAAAAGATGATGCGAGGAAATATCCAGATAGATCTATTATGACAAAGGCTATTCAAATACTCACGCGATGTCAATCTGACAAAGCGAGAGGATCAATCTATAACAGCAATAGATTTGATATCCATTTTATAGGGTATCAATCATTCACTTTTACTTCTTATACGTATATAACCACTATCTATAAGTAGGAATTGAGTACCTCGCCGCATTCTTACAGAAACTATCGCGAGGCATTCAGTTCTTTGTATAAACAAAATCTGGAGAACATTCTTTGAATATTAGCTCCCTCCATGCTGTACAGACATAGCGTGCGGAAAATTGGAATGTTCATAGTTTGAAACCCAAAATAGTTACTGCGAGCTATTTTGGACACTTATTTTGCAGAGTTATTTCTCAAATTCTTTTTTCTTGGGAAAGTTATTTCCTAATTCTGTCTAGTTTCCAATGTATATTTTGGAAGCATCCTTGCATTTTGATTAAGAGGATTCAGAACCCTCAACGTCTCTTTATACATATAATACTACATATACATTTAATATTTTGGGATATTTCCCAGTATATGATGAGTAATCTTACTTCATGACTACAAAATTACAATTCATATGTGCAACACGTATTACTATTTACACTGGTACACTGAGAGAGATGATGATATAGGTTTTCTCAGTCATTATTTACTCAGGACTGATAAAGAACAAACTTGTTCTTCAGTTGGGCATTTAGTACCTGTCGTTTAAAAGGGAAAGATGTTTCAAGAACCATCTTTTGTCCTAAAAATTAGTAGAATATCAGGAAGATTAATTTCCGGGGTTCATGGTATTATAGTTATCACTATATGCTATAAGTAGGAGATTAAACATTTCTCTTCAGTCTACTAATCCTGAGTCAAATCACGGATATTTGGAACTGTTTACAGAGATTTCTCGAGCTAAATCGTTTATACAAATCTGAGTAGTCTGGATAAGTCAAGGAATTTGAATAGCAATTTCATCTTGATATACTTACAAGACTATTATTCCTTATGAATACTTGCGGGAATTACTCTGAAAAAATAAGTCTTATGAAAACATTGGATGATAGATTTAAATATTAGCTTTTTCATTTGTTGTAGAGGACATCCAATACAGGATCATAAGATCAGTTTGGTCAGGGTAATAAAAAGAACAACTTCAAGTTCAGATGAATATAGTAAGATTTAGAAGTGACCTCGAGTTGTCAAAGGCTTAATCTGAGTCTGAAAGAAAAAGATTAAGTGACAATTCTGAAAGCTTTTATCACAGAAGGAGTTTGACAGATCATTCTGTGATGATAGTATTCCATGATTTCAGAGCTTAGAATGTCATGACACTGAATCATAAGTACCTGTCTTGGGAAGTGATTGAAGACATGAAGAATTGATTAAGTTGTGTAAAGGATTTTTCTATCTCAATGAACTTTCATTATGTTCTAGCCAAATGAAGTATGATAATCTCATCATATTCTTATTTCATTTGATTTGGTCTGTAACACCTTAAACACATGAATAAGATCATAATGTTCTACATCATTTTAAATGTTTTCTTTACTACATTTACAGCTTTAAGCATTTACATTTCAGTAATATTCTTTAGTAATAATCATTACAACATTCTTAAATCAAGAATAGAGACAGATTCTAAAGCTAATAATTCTATTAAAACACTTCTATCGTGTAACTCTCTTTTGAAAGATCCCGACAATTAAAATAAATATTGCAGCTTGATACCGTGCGCTTTCGGTAGGAAAAACTAGGCAAGCTTTTTAACAGCCCTATAGAGATTATAGTGTAAAGGCTGTCGGGGGGCACTGACCGGGGTTTCACCTCAAAAGCTTCACACAAACGGTGCAAGAATACTACAGCAAATTCAAGGAGCTAGTACGATTTGCTACGAGGCTAGTGCCAACCGACTCTGACAAGGCTCAGAAATTTGAGATGGGTCTGAACCTTAGTATCCGGGAGATACTTGCAGTAGGACAATTCACGAACCTGCAGACGGTTTATGATCGTGCGGTAGCGGTTGCGCGAGTTATAAGACTGAAACGGAAACAGGTAGATGAGGCTAACCAAGGACCACAAGGAGAATACAAGGTGGATAAGGACCATTTCTATTGAGACTCGAACGGACAACATCAAAATGACAATGGAGAGAAAAAGAGGATAGTCTTCAACCATGGTGACTATGCGCCACCATGTCCAAAGTGTGGTAAACCGCATTATGCGAGAGGATGCACTCAGCCTGGAGCATGCCTTCGATATGGTCGACATGGTCATCGGCTGCGTAATTGCCGGACACGGAAAGAGAACATCGACAAGAGAGAGGATGTGACTACTCGACCTAAGCAACCACGAAAACCAGACGGTCAAAATGGCGACAACCAAGGGCACCGACACCCTCAGAATAAAGACCAAAACCCGAAACCTCTTGAGAATACTGAATAGGCAGTTATGGGGATATAACTGAAGTCCTAAGGGGGAGAGGATGTGATACCCCGTAATATTTATTTTTGGGAGCTCATAAATAAACAAATTCGAATTGTTTTGAACTACGTTGTGGCTTGATCCCTTCACAGGGTACGTAGGCAGCTTAGAAGTTTTTATTCTAAGTTTAGTCACACAATAATAAAACAAACAAAAGGATTCGTTCCTAACACAAGAAAAGCCAAAACACAACTTCGAGGACGAAGTTGATTCTTAAGGAGGGTAGACTGTAATACCCGAGAATTTTGCAACATAAAATAAATAAATAAAATAAAATAAATAAATAATTAAACAATAAACAAAACAATAAAAATAAATAAATGAATGAACATAATACATAGACAAGAAAATGAGAAATGGAATTTAATTTAAGAAGGAATTTAATTTCCAATACCAGGGAAACCAAAGATAAATTAATCAAATAAATTGTACAAGTATACCCGACACTAATGGACTCGAGAATTCAAGGCCAATATTAAATCTAGACCCGAGTAAGAATTAAGATAGGAACTAGGAGCCCGAAAATAACCCGGAAATCCGAATCCGATAACATAGAGGGATAGAAGTCCGAAAGAGAGGAGGAAACGCCTGAAGGATCACACGACCCGTCTGGAACGAAGTCCGGGAGTGGGCCGCACGGTGAGTGGCTATTCGACGCACCGAGACCGCGCCACTTGACAGATTCGCCGGTTGCGAGATTCACTCGCCCGAATCCGGATTTTCCGACTTCGGTTGAACTCCTTTCGGCTCAAGACTCACTAAGGCTGACCTTGGACGTCCCTAGGTTGTGCCTATCTATAAATAACACCTCTTGGCAGCCCCGAACATTTTTCAAAACCTTACAACTCTCTATACGTTCGAAAACCCTAATCCCGGAGTCGTCGGAGGCACGAAACCAAGGCGCGGACTGTTTTGGACGAATCCGGAAGTCTTCTATCATCATGGTAAGTCTGATCCATTCGTCTCTTACATTTTGATTCGAAAACGAATCCTAACTTAATCTTTTTCCTTTCGACACCACGAGTCGGATCTAGAACGAAGAACCCGACGGACGGAGAAGATAAACGGTGGACTGGAAGCCACGCCTCTGAATCGACGATCCCGGACGCCCAACAATCTGTAAGTTAATACTTACTATGGTTTTGAGTGATTAAAACACAACCAAACGTAGAGATCCAATTAAACAGCCCTAAAATCTGTCAACACGAAAACCCTACGGTGCAATGTTTGTGCACGAATTTTTAGAACCTTTAAAAGTGTTCAAACGAGAAAACTTAAAACACAAAAAGCGTTTTTAAGACATAGATCTATCTTCTGTAAAAGTTTCATAATTTTTCATCGTGTTTTGATATCCGAAAATGACCGTGAACAGACCTGCCATTGACTTAGATCTTGAAACGGTGTTAGATTCTTTATCCGAACTTGAGGTTGATTTTTACCTTAGATCTAGACCGATTTAGGATTGGTGTTGAACATAAGGATTGTAGATCTATACGTTAAGAACATCTCCGTAAATTTTTGGAAGCTTTCGTTGAGGTTTGATATCGGAATTCGACTCCAAACCGAACTATTCTAAATTTAGATATTGAAATCTTGACAGATTCTTGGCCCGAACTTGTTGGCGTTTTTGACCATAGATATAGGATCATTTAGATCTTTTGTTGAACATGAAACTTGTAGATATATGTCTTAAGCATCTCCCTGTAAAATTTCATCAAATTTGGAGTTGGTTTGCTATGGTAGATCTCGAAATTTAGGAACTGCTGTCGTAAAGATTCGGACAGATTTGTAACCTGATAGAAATCTATGTTTTTGACTCGCTTCCGTATCTCGGATCGAAAAACTTAAAACATGAAACTTGTTCATCTCTGTGTTTTCGAGTCACCGGTCATTTCAGAATTTTTAGACTTAAACTCGAGTTTTAACGAATTTTGAAGTAAACTGTGGTTTTGACCAAGTCAAATCTTGAAATCTTGTTGAAACTTGTGAAATTCTGAAACTTGTTCTTACCTTGCGGGTTCGATTCCCCAAGGGCGTCTGTGTCCCTGCGGGTTCGATTCCCCAGGATGTCTGTGTCAAACCTTGCGGGTTCGATTCCCCAGGGTGTGTTTTCTTGCGGGTTCGATTCCCCAGGATCTGTGTTAATTCCTATGGGTTCAATTCCCTAGGATGTATTTGAGTTCTTGCGGGTTCGATTCTCCAAGGGCGATTGTCTGTCAATTTCTGCGGGTTCGATTCCCCAGGACGTGTGTTGATTCCTACGGGTTCGATTCCCTAGGATGCGTTTAACTTCTTGCGGGTTCGATTCCCAAGAACAAATTATACTAGATCATATTGAATAAAAAAGGAAGAATGAAATCCTGAAATACTTGGATATTTTCCTTATTTAAATTACGCCTTTAAATTATGTCTTGCGATTATTTTATCATGTTTGTTGAATTATGATCTTATGGAACCCCTGTCTTTTAAATTATGCAATTAAATTATTATTAGATGAATAAAATTAAATCATGTCTTGTATGCACATGTTTTCCCTTAAATTTAATTAAAGGCTTTGAAACCTCATAATCATGTCTGTGTTAAATTACTCAGCAAGTTTTTGCTGACCAAACCATATTTTTCCCCTGTTTCTTTCAGAGCTGAAGAATATGCATCATCATATACATTCATGGGAATTTTGGGGAACACTTTATTCTTAAATTTTATTTTAGACTAGATCTTGCATGAACAGGCATGTTTAACCCGTGATTAGGCCATGTTGGCCCTATTTTTGAATTCTGCTGCATTATATACGTAGATATTATTTTCCGCTGCAACTGTAATGACATTATTTTAAATTATATATAATGGGCTATTTGAATGTTTTAAATTCTGAAAAACCATAGCCTTGCATCTCTTTAGTGAGCTCGGAGAAACCGTGTCTTGCTAGAGAGGTGTGGCGGTGACATCCCGATCTGGGTGACCAAAAACCGGGGTGTTACACCATATAACCCTTTCTTGCTTGCTAAGTATGACTGTCACATTAATGTCGAAATTTGTGCAACAGTTCAATCGATTAAGTACATTTACAAATATATTTGTAAAGGTCATGATAAAATAAATTTTCATGTTGGTTCCGATAAGCACCATGAGGGTGTGGATGAGATAAAACAATACCAATCTGCCCGATGGGTGTCGCCTCAGGAAGCAGCCTGAGAATTTTTAGATTCACTCTTACTGAAATGAAACATGCAGTTATTTATCTATAGTGCATTTAGAAAACTTCCAGTGCGTCCACTTCTGCACGCGAGAAATTAGCTAATGTCCTCCATAATCCATTCAATCAGAAAACAATGCTCACTGAATTCTTTTTCAAGAACAGGACAAATGGTGAAGCTCAACGGCTCAAGTTGACATACCCTGATTTCCCCACTTATTTTCTCTGGAACGGGACAAATAAATTTTGGCAGCGGCGCAAAAACCCCCAGGGTTCAATAGGCCGTGTTAATATTGCTCATCCTATTGAAGGCGAACATTATTATCTGCGGTTGCTCTTAACAAAGGTACATTGTCCTACTTCTTTCCAGTACTTACTAAGGTACCATGGTAAAACTGCCCAAACATTCAAAGAGGCTTGTTCTCTCCATGGTTTGTTCCAAAATGATAATAGTCAGGAATTATGCATTCATGAGGCTGCTGCATTTAGTACGCCTTATGGACTCCGACGCCTGTTTGCAACTTTGCTTGTGTACTGTGAGCCTCAGAATCATCAGGCCTTGTGGGAGATGTTTGAGCATTCCCTTTCTGAGGACTTTTCCTGTGCACAGATCCCAACATATATTTGCAAGAAAAAAGTCCTTGGACAAATTGGCTCGTTCCTACTCTCAATGGGCAAAAGGATAGAAACATATAATTTAATTGACCAAAAAATGCCAAACATTCTTCCAGAGCATTATACAAAAGAAGTTGCTCCTGAAAAGAATATTATTGTTCATCCAGATAATTTAGAAGCTATTCAACTATTGATGAAGGGCAACGAGCTGCTTTTGAAAAAATCACTTCTGTTGTTTATTGTGGCCAAAGTAGTACCTTTTTTTGTTGACGGGCCAGGTGGAACAGGAAAATCATTCCTTTATAGAGCTTTGCTTGCAGATGTCCGTTCAAAAGTATTTTTTGCCCTTGCTAGTGCAAGCTCTGGGATAGCAGCTTTATTGCTCCCAGGTGGTCGAACAACTCATTCTCGATTCAAATTCCAGTTGACACTTCAACTGGGACACATTGTCGGATCACTAAACAAAGTTCTTTGGCAAAATTGATCCAGGAAAGCAAGCTCATTTTATGGGATGAAGTTACGATGTCAAAGAAATCTGCAATTGAAGCATTGAATGATTTGCTTCGAGATCTCATGAGTTCAGAAGCTTTGTTTGGAGGAAAAGTAGTCGTGCGAGGAGGTGATTTCAGGCAAACATTGCATATTGTTAGAACGATAATGAAGCTGAAATCAATGGCAGAGGCAAATAGAGATTTTGCACATTTTCGTTAATCCATGAACAGGATTTATACATCTCGATCGGAAAAGAATCAAGAGGAAAAGAAAGAATCGGAATTGATCGATAGATTTCTCGAAACAAACGAAAGATGAAACATAAGTCATGGATCAACTAGGCCCTCTCGGAGACTTTCTTAAAGAGGAACCTCATGTAAATACCATGGAATAAGGTTTGATCTTGATCCTATTCCAATTCAAAATTGGAAAGTTTTTCAGCTTGTGTAGTTCACTCGACCCTTTGGCCTTCATTTCAAACCATCCATTTAACTGAAAAATGTTTGTGCCCGGTTGGATCATACTTTTCACTTCGTACTTGTTGCGCGTTGGCAATGGAATTGAACCAACAGATATGCATTGTACTATTTCAATCCCACCTGAGCTTTGCATCATGTATGTGAATGACCAAGTTTTCGTGCAAAAATTGACTAACTTTGTGTATGCATCTTTCGAAAGTATGTAGGACACAAGCTGCACGCCTGAAAATAGAATGCTTTTAAGCACAAAGAATTATTATGTTGATGAGTTGAATTCTATGCCCATTTATTGATTCCCAGGAGAATTGACTGAACATTATAGTCGGGACGAAACAATCAATCCCGCTGATCAATCTGTTTATGTGGACATATTAAATTCATTGTCCCCTGGGAGTCTCCCCCCTCATCGATTGATTTTGAAAGTTGGTGCACCGATAATCTTGTTGAGGAATTTAGATTCAACTGAAGGACTCTGTAATGGGACACGGTTGATGGTCAAAAATCTTTGCTCTAATGTATCCATGCAACTATTTGCTTTGGTGAATATAGTGGTAAAGATGTCTTCTTGCACAGAATACATTTAAAAGCACCATCAGACCTCCAATTCCCAGTACCTTTCAAGTGTGTCCAATTCCCTATCCGTTTGTGTTTTGCAATGACAATTATCAAATCTCAAGGTCAAACCCTCGATCATGTTGGGATTTACTTGAAAGAACATGTGTTCTCACATGGACAATTATATGTTGCTTTATCTCTGGTGAGGTCAGCTTCTCATGTAAAAATTCTTATCCGTCCCTCTTCAACCAAATCGTTGGTTCAAGCAAGAAAAACCACTTTCTTGTTGTTGCTAGGCCCAATAAACAGAATCCGCAGCAAACCGAATTCACGTGATGCTTGTACATATATGGGATGTTTGGGAGCCGCCGGATCCGCTAGCGGATAGCGGATCCGGAGAGAGAATTGTCTCACAATCTGCTCTCCAAATGTGCTATCTGCTAGCAGATCTGCTGACTTCCAAACATAAACATACAAATAAAGAGAATCAAGTAAATAAGATCCATTTAAATCCAATCAAATCCACAATTGGACACATTTGCTTTCCCAACCTGTATGTGCACTCCATCTTACCTAAGTAATTTTTCGCCTTTTAATGGGAGACCCTTCATCCCTTGCCTTGCTTTTTGACTCGGCCTCTTCAGTAAGGTTTCCCCTCTATCAATCAAAAGAATATGTGAATCGTTACCGATACCCTAAAGAGTTGCCTTTATCTTTATCAAAAGGAGATTGGTAGAGTCGCATTCAACCTTAAAAATGAAAATTGTGACAGTTTCTGGAAAGCCGGGAAATTCAAATTGGCTTACTTTAGTCTTCGACAACTTTAGGGCTCGACTTCTGAAAGACTATCCCAGAGGGATAGGGTAGGGAGAGGAAAGGGAGAATACTTAACAGCTACGGTTTCAAATTTTCTATCGTTTTCCCAGGCCCCATCACCTATGAGATGGCTTTCCCAGGGCTTCTTGGCTTAAAGTGGCTAAGGAAGAAGTTCCAAACTCAGCAACCAACTCCTCAGTTGAGAGTTAGCGGTCTTGCCCTATCTAATAAAAGGCCTCTTTGCCTGTTTTTAGAGCTCTGCTTTGGACTCTTTTTCCTATCATGCTTCGGAAAAAAGGACTCAACACTTGCTCTCTCACTCACGTGTGTATGAGATTAGGGGGATCCAATTGAAAGGAAAATGTCGATAATGGCATTTCTTTTGCGTTTAATTGAAAGCCTCTGAGGTGTCAACATACGAGGGGTGGTCAAAGGGTATCAAAAACAGGTAATTTATTGCCCTTATTTTCAACCTCATAAGTCAGATTTTATAGAATATCTTCGGCAAGATATCCTTCTCTTAGGTGGTGTGATGTTGAAAGCCCAAGAGATTAATAGGTCGATGTTTAGGATTGATATCGAGAATGCTAAAAAGTAATTTGACTTGCCTTGAAAGTCTTTCGTCTTCACTATTTGGATGAGTCCTTTCATATTCATATACCAATAAAGAACCAAGACTCCTTTATTAGGCGTGGATATTATGGTGGTCATGTTGATATGTATCTACCCTTGGGTAAGGACCTATATTACTACGATGTGAACTCATTGTACCCTTACATTATGAAAGAATATCCGATGCGAACTCATATTATATCTTTTGGAAAAACAATTTTTCTAAGGTTAGCTTAGATAGCTTGTTTGGATTTATTGAGGCTTATGTTATCTGTCCTGACAATATGTCACATCCATTTTTACCATATAAAAATAAAAAAAACTGGTAAATCAAACAGATAATGGTCTCTGTTGACCTGTCAGAATTTACCAGTAACTTTATTACCCGCCGCCTTACGCATGTTAGTTTTTTACCCGAAAAGACTGAAAAGCCTTTGGCCCGGACACTTGGCCCGGACCGGGCCAAAGGTAATGCCCTGGCCAAAGCTTTAATTAATAAAACGTAATTAGTATGTACTTGGCCCGGACATATACACTTGGCCCGGAGCATAAACATGCCCGGGCCAAGCTAGGTTTTAGGGTTTTCCGGGCCAAGTTAAGGTTATTCAATACACAGAAATATATATTAATTGTTTCTGTTGTTATTATTATTATTATTATTATTATTATTAGTATAATTTTAATTTTTTTATTCTTTAAAATTATTATTTTGTATAAAGATTTTATAAATAAAATAATTTTTATTATAAATAGTAGTAATTTTATAAAATTATTTCTCTTTTTTCTACCCACTTTTTTTTCAATTTTTTTTCTTATTTTCTTGCTCTATTTTTTTCCCTCTTCTTTTTCTTGTTTTTCTTTTATTTTTTCTCATTTTTTTTCCTTTCCCTTTTTTCTTAATTTTTCCTTTTCTCTCTTTTCTCTTATTTTTTCCCTTTCTTTCTCTCTTTTTTCTTATTTTTTCCTTTTCTTTCTCTCTTTTTTCTTACTTTTTTCTTCTTCTTTCTCATTTTTGGTTATTTTCTATTTTTTTTCCTCTTTTTTTCTTGTTTTTCTTTTATTTTTTCTCATTTTTCTTTTCTTTCTCTTTTTTTCTTATTTTTTCCTTTTCTTTCTCTTTTCTCTTATTTTTTTTCTCTTTCTTTCTCTCTTTTTTCTTATTTTTTTCCTTTTCTTTCTCTCTTTTTTCTTATTTTTTCTTCTTCTTTCTCATTTTTTGTCATTTTCTATTTTTTCTCGCTTTTTACTCCATTTGTCTTATTTTTTTTGCTTTGTTTCATTTTTTCTTTCTCTCTTTTTAATTTTTTCTCTGTTTTCCCTTATTTTTTTCTCATATTTATTTTTGGTAAATTTCTTATTGTTCTCATTTTGTTTGTTTCATTTTTCTAATTTTATATTTTATTTTATTTCTTAAATTTTTATGTTCTTTTTTTTGTCTCTTCTCAATCTTATTTTTAATAATAATAATAATAATAATAATAATAATAATAATAATAATAACAATAATAATAATAATAATAATAATAATAATAATAATAACAATAATAATAATATAAAGACAATACGTAATTGAACTAGGCTCTCTTATGATTCATCATCAGATTAACTATCACCATCCCCTGTCACTACAACCTCGTCTTTGTTTATCATTCCGTTTCCTGATGATTTGCCCCCAGATGCAGGTGGATCTTTTATGAAGGTAACTACGACACTGAGTTGATATTGCGATCAATCTGCTGCTATCCTTTTCCTCTGGCATCTCGCATTGTCTATTGAAAGTCGTCATGTAACGGAACCATTGGCTGGCGATCGGATCAGTCTTCTACAGTAAATCAGAAATGCAGGAGAGATTGGTTGAATACTTGATGGATGTGAAGGCTAGGTTCAAAACATACAAGTCAGATCCACGAAGGTATTGGGTGCTATCCACTACAGTAACTTCCTGCCGTCGATGTTGCTGCTCAATTTCATCCACTTTCTTCATTTGCCATCATTGCACCAACTCACGATCTGGTTTATGTAGGGGATTCCCCTTTTCAGTGAAGTCCTATCCACATATGTATCTATATATTGATCTGTTTTTCCACCGAGCCACTTCTCCATTTCAGCGTAGGCTTCACAGCCCTGAAAGCCTTCATGCATGCCGAACGTTCTACGGTCCTGGTGCACCCGCTTCCATTTTGACCCTTATGATAGGGGAGGTGGTTCGAACTGTCGCTCCGACGAATGCCGCCAAGGCCAATGTAGTCACTACCAATTGGCCGATGCCAAATCCCGCTGAGATTGAAAACTTGGCCGTCGGTGCGGTGGAACAGATATATGATAATTGCCGAGTCCTCTCATTCCTCACCAGTATAATTACTGTTGTAAGCCTATACTACACAAAATAATTTTACAAGTAATATTAGTAATTGCAGTTCTATTAAGTATATATTAAAAGGATAAGTGTGCATAATAATAATAATAATAATAATAATAATAATAATAATAATAATAACCCGCAGTTAAGAAAATACCTGCCGTCTGCAATCTTTCCTCCAAGTCTTGTGCAGGAGAGATTGGTCGAATATAGTAGGAAAATTGCCTGACAGTGAGTATTAGCTTCCGTTACCGCACTAGCTGTACACGGTGATATTTGCCGAATTAGAGCTGAGTGATTCCTTTTTTGGGGGTAATATTTCTTAATATCCCCCCTCTCAATCTTCGCGAGGGCCGACCGATGCCAAAATGCTCCCGACGTCGCGCAACTTGCTCGGATTGGTGGTGGAGCAGAGATATGATAATTGCCGATTCCTTTCATTCCTCGCCAGTATAATTACTTTCGTAACCCTGTAGGGGGGAACATTAATTATACAAGTAATATTAGTAATTGTAGTTGCATTACAGTTACATTTATAATAATACAAATATAATTAATATTAATAGTAAGTGTGATACTTATAATAATTTATATAGTAGTAAGTGTAATACTTATAATAATTTATATAATATTATTAGTATAAGGATAAGTGCGCATAATAATAATATAACAATAATAATAATAATTAATTATAATTATTAATTATTATAGTAAAAATTATTAATAATAATAAAAAATATTAAAAATAATTATAATAAAAATTATTAAATATAATTGTAATTATTAATTATAATTATTAATAAGAAAAATTATTAATTATAATTATTAACTCCAAAATTAATAATAAAAATTATTTATTACTAATTAATTATTTATAATTATAGTTATTATATATTAATTAAAATATACTATAATTATTAATTAGAATTATTAATCTATTATTAATTATTAATAATTAAATATAACTAATAATTATTAACAATTAATTATAATTATTATTAATTAATAATGTTTATTAATAATAATGGGAGTAAATAATAATTATTAATTATAATTATTAATTATTATTGTAAAAATTATTAATAATAATAAAAATTATTAAAAATATTAATAATAAAAATTATTTATTATTAATTATTTATTTATAATTATAGTTATTATATATTAATTAAAATATATTATAATTATTAATCTATTATTAATTATTAATAAATAAATATAATTATTAATTATTAACAATTAATTATAATTATTATTAAATTAATAATGATTTATTAATAATAATTGGAGTATTAATTAGGGCTTCGGGAACGCCAAGCGTTGCGTCCTACCCGGAATAAACCCTGGCCAAGGGGTTTAAGCCCTGGCCAAGCGTTGCGTCATATCAGGAAGCGCGGGAATAGCTTGGCCCGGGAACAAATATACCCTGGCCAAGGGGTTTAAGTCCGGGCCAAGCGAAGATATTTATGCCGAAGCGCGGGAAACGCTTGGCCCGGACACTAATGTACACTGGCCAAGGGGTTTAAGCCCGGGCCAAGCGAAGATATTCCGGGCCAAGCGGGCAGATAAGTTCTGTACGGATCCCCCCTTCTCCACTTTCCCTTTCCCTGTTCCCGTTTCTTCTTCCCCCATCTTCCTCCGTCGATTGCAGCGTAGTTCCGGGCCAAGGTCTAAATACCCGGGCCAAGCAGTTCATTTTCCGGCGCCGACGTCTCTTTCATCTTCCCACCATTTCGCCTAAAATCTGCTTGTCTCCCTTGTTCGGAAATATTTGAATTTTGGAGTTTTGGAAATGGAGGATGCGAATGTGGAATCCGGAATCGCGGGAATGGAGATGGTGACTTATGATTCGTTGTTCGAAGGGTTGCCGGAGATGAGCATTCCGCCAGCGCCGTCGCCTCCGCCGCCGGAAGTTCCGCCCCCGGCCGGCCATGACCCAGTCCGGGTAATTCTTCCATTTTTCTAATTTTACGGTTATTCAAACTATGAATTTTGTTAGAATTAATTAAGTTTATGGAAATTACGTATTGGTTGATTACTCGCATGAATTTTTAAATGTCTGTGAAGTTTGTGTTGTTGAAGTTTTTGTTGGATTTTTGAGTTTACGTTGTTGAATTATTTCCGGTTTGTGGAATATATGAATTGAATAATTTAATGATTATTGGTTTGCATGATCTATATAGTGGTGCTTGTTGGATTCTTTATGCGAGATTGTTGAATTTTGAAATTATGTTGATGTCTGACTTAGGTCGCTCATTTGATTGAATTTTCTGATTTTTTAATTGCAAGCTGTTGAATTTGTAGTAGTGTTCATGTTAAATCGTATATGGTACATATGGTACATTGTTGAAGTTCTAGGATTTTAATTGTAGAATTGGTTGCTGGACGAGTTATTTTTCCAGTTGTCGTTGAATTATACTTTATTATATGAATTCTGAAAAATACATGATGGGCATTAAGATATTATGGCACTTAAAAAAATATATTACAAATTTGATTTTATTAAAAATATTATTTTCATAATAATAATAATAATATAATAAAACGATAATAATAATAATAATATAATAATACTAACGAAGAAAAAATAATAACTGGAACAGAAATTATAATAATTTATTTATTATGGGAAAATAATAGTATACTGGGAGGGAGATAATTATAATAAAACTATTTATTATTAATTAATTATTAATTATCTAAGATAATTATATATTAACTATTAATTATAATTATAATATATTTATAAAAATATTATTTTAATGAGGGATTGTGTGTATAACTTAATACATGGTGGAGAGTTGGGTTTATTTTAATAAGGGGTTAGTTTTGTTGTTTATAATTTTATTTAATATTTATTTTGTCATGAATATTATAATAGATAAAATAATTTATTATAAATATTATAGCATTATAATAATAAATATTATAATATTAAAATATACTTATTTTTTTAGTTTTTTATATATTAATTATTATAATATTAAAATATTTAGTATATTTAAAATAATAAATCACACAATACTACATCGACATTTTAATAGATCACATAATAAATCACACAATACTACATCGACATATATTATTTATAATTTATTATATTTAAAATATTAAATTTAAGAAATAATTTTTAATAGAAATTAATTTAATAGAAATATAATAAATTAAAATCCATACAATATCAATACAAAAATATTGTATAATTATAATACAGTACACTACCAAACACTGTACATCATTAATTTAATACAGTAGTAATATAAAACGACATAATACTGAACACCTGCATTTAAACAATACAATACAGTGTTTGGTAGTGTACTAGTAGGGATAATAATCATAGTTTAATTTTTCTATTCATATTTTATTTGCATATAAAATTGAATTATACTTTGGTATATATATTATGAAAACAATAATTTATGAATTATGTCACTTAAAAAAAGATAATACCCGTGCGCGGAGCGCATGTGAAAAATCTACTTAATTATTAATTATCCAAGTGAATTATATATTAACTATTAATTATAATTATAATATATATTTATATATTTATGAAAATATTAATTTCATTGCTCTACTAAAATAATAGAATTTATCATTTCAAATAAATTAATTGAGCGAGAGTTTATTAATTTTAGAATTTAATAAAAATATTATCTTCATAAATATACTAAAATATTGTTAATTATTATTTCTCCGTGAATAATCCAATAGTATGACTAGAACACATTTGTGTGTGAATCGCAGGGGGACTTCTACTATAGAAGACCATCAGCCCAGGGCAAGAGCCCGAAGCTGAACTTTTACTTACGATACAATAAAACTATCGGATACATTTTGGCGCGGTTAGAGCAGGATGCGCCCGGTATGATTGCAGAGTTGAGGGATTCATGCCTCGGTTATATATTCAGAGGCGCTGAGGGCGACAGGCGGCCCAGATGGTCGGAGAGTACCTTATTTGCACAGGCCATGGCGGCATTGTTGTCCTACGAGGTGGCATTCCGCCACTACGGGACGGACGAGCCGTGGGGCGAGGACGATGCCGTATGGTTTCACGTGTGCGGCCCTTTTATTCGGTTTGGACGGGAGGAGCACGCGCTCGTGACGGGGCTCCGTTATGGACCTTCTGACTTCCAGCTGTATGCTGATGAGGAGCCCCCAGCTGGAGGTGTTTATGCTAGAAACGTTGGGATCCTTGGGAGTGGATCTATGGACAAGATCCGAGATGCTTATATGAATGGGGCTTTCCGGCAATCACCCGAGGACACACTGAAGGTCGCTATGGTGATGACAGCTTTTTACCTGGTACTAGGGCACGACGGCCACAGTCGGACTCCTGAGACATGGATGTGGCGCTTGGTCGAGGATAGAGCTGCATTGAATGCATTTCCTTGGGGCTTGATGAGCTGGCAGGTGTTGAGACAGTACATCAGGGACTTCCCGGTAGACGGCAAGAATGACCGGAAAGGGGTCCACCTATACGGCCACTCCCTCTCATTGCAGGTACTTTGCATAACATCTATGATTTCATAAACGCATTCTCTGTTGTACTATAAATTGCTGCACTGCATAACCATCTCTCTATGCTCGTACTCATACAGGTGTGGATGTGCGAGGCCATTCCGGAGGTCGGGGCTTTCTATACCCAGTTCACTTCTGAGCATCCCGATTTCCAGCGCCCGAGGATGTTGCGGTATTCTTATAGAAAGCGGACGTCTGGTCTGGGATGGACGACATTCTATACCATCGAGGTTAGTTCGGTAATACCTTTTAATTTGAATGCACACGTTCTTATCGGATAGTAGCCTATACGTTTGTCTTCTGTATTGCAGCGCCAGTGTCATGACAGACTAACCCCCACGGACGATGAACTGCTGGAGCCATACATGATGGGGGTAGATGTGACGACGCCGACTGGGCTGCGATGGGTGCGGGCCCCTGTTGACCATCGGGCTAAAAGACGGAAGCGTAAATCCACGGAGCAGCCGGAGGACGGGGTGGGCGGTGCACCAGGCACCAAGCCACAGTCAGATAGGCCGGGGAGAGATAGTGATGCTCCGCCGAGCCGACGCATGCGGACTTCTGGGCAGCCGGCGGCCCCGGTACATGGAGACGGAGATGAGCAGGTGCCTCTCCCTGGCACACCGCTGCCACCAGCCCCGCCAGCGAGCGAGTCCCAGCCTACTACGGATACTATGCCGCCCCAGCAGACGCAGCATCCGATGCCGGACATGGAGGAGCTGGTGCAAAGGGTCGCAGCGGCCGTCGAGCAGCGCGTCGTGATTACATTCGCGGAAATTTTGGCGCAGACACAGCTTCAGTTGCGGAGAGACATTGAGCGCCAGACTGGTATGGTGCGCGACGTGCTGGCGTCCGAGATTAGGGCCATTCTGCGCTACGTGGCGCACCCACCTGCCGGTGCGAGCCCGGTCGTATAGCCTGCTCCGGCGACGGGCTGCTCTGCAGAGGAGGTGGAGCGGAGGCCGTCCATGGCACGGTTTGCCACCACCCACGCCCACGTAGCGCAGACGGATTCTGAGTCGCATGACATACACAGCGAGGGGCCAGTGACACATGTTCGGGAGCCCTCTGCGCCATTGGACAGTCATGGATCCCAGCTTCCGCAGACCATGGGAGGTATTGTTATCGTTTACTTAGAGTTGTGTATGGTAAATTGGATTATTCAGTTGTTTTCTTAAATTGTCCCCGAATATTCCAGAGCCACAGGCACATAGTCCGCGCACCGTGTCGCACCCACCTGCCGGTGCGATCCCGGTCGTACAGCATGCTCCGGCGATGGGCTGCTCTGCAGAGCGGGATGAGCGGCTGGCGTCCATGGCACGGTATGCCACCACCCACGCCCACGTAGCGCATACGGATTCGGACTCGCAGGACATACACAGCGAGGGGCCATCGGGCAGTCATGGATCGCAGCTTCCGCAGACCATAGGAGGTATTGTTAGCTTTTACCTAGAGTTGTTTATTGTAAATTGGATGATTCAGTTGTTTTCTTAAATTCTCCCCGAATATTCCAGAGCCACACGCACATAGTTCGCGCGCGGACAGCATGTCTCCATACTCTACCGCAGTCCCTCCCGATGGTACGGGCGCAGACACAGGTAAGAATTTTATAAACCAGCATTTTATTTCGTCCATTATTATATTGTCAGTAACACCTGTACTTGGATTGTTGTCGTGTTAGGCACGGAGATGGTCCGCGCGGACACCGCACGCGGGGTAGCGTATGCAGTCGATTCAGAGGCTACACGTGTTGAGACGGGTAAGGCAAATAATGCTCTTTTGTTGGTGTGAGCCGTACCATTTCTTGTATTAGCCGTTTTCTTGTATTGACAGTAATTTCTAATAATTCACGTTATTTTCTAGTGACCTCGACGGATGCGGTGGGCCAGCCATCTGACCCGGTTCCTGGGACGGCACATGCGGACGACGGAGTCACCCGAGCAGAGGACACAGTGGATTCAGATGATGCGCGCACACCAGTCCAGCGTATGTTGAAATTTATGTACTTAACCTGCATGTGTTGTTATTAAGTCATGATCGATTGTAAATATGTTCCATTTAATTCCCTGCTTGGTCGTAGCTCGGGTTGCCGGGAACGAAGGCGGCGATTCCGACAACGATGATCCTGTGCAGTTTGTTAGGAGCGCCCAGGATCCAGCACCGGTTCCCTATCGGACAAAGCGGAATGGCGTGCTCGCCCATCGTCTTCGCAGCCCATTCATGCGTCTCACCAGGCCACGGCGTAATAGGCGAACCGACGAATTCAAGTTATATTGCTTGGATGGCAAGTATAGGTATGCTTACGCAATTTTCCATTCGTAAAGGTAGTGATTCCATATGACTCACCATTAACGCTTCGTCGTATGATTTATGCAAGCTGCGACGTCGGTACTGCCGAGGCCGCAGACCACCGGTGGTTTCAGAATTGGTGCACCGATACATTTTTTCTGGATGACACCGTGAGTTCCCCTTTAATATAATATAATAAATTATCAAGTACTACGTAGGAAATTATCTTAATATATCCGGACTAATATTAATTGTGCATTTAAAATAAATTAATGATCTCTATAATTTGCAGCACATGGACGCGTACCTAGGTATTATGCAGTACAAGCCACGCTTCATCAACTGCATTCCGCGACGGACGGGGTCTAAGTATGTCTTGATGGATTGCGCATTCCTGGTAAGTGTGTATTGTTCAAATTTGATCTCAACATGTTGAATTTACTCAAATGTTGGAAAAAATGGTAGGCCCTTTCCGATCTATTATTATATTTTATTTCTGCTTTTACGCAGTCGGGGCTGTTGCGTGATTGTTGGGACGCGACCACCAAGAAGCCCCATTTTGATCAGTTAAAATTTAAGGAGATGTCGCAGTATATAGTTGGGGGAAGACCACAGTGGGGTTCGACTGCACACTGGGCGGAGTTGGATGAGGTTAGTGAAAAACACTTTTTGTTCATTGCGAAACAGAATGTTCCCGTGCAATACTTTACGTTACAGTGGGTTCGTAACAGGTCATATGCCCATGGTGCATCAGGCAGCACTGGGCCATAGTCCGGATCCGATTGGACAGCCGGACGATATTCTTCCATGACAGCATATGCACGCCCAGTGATGCTAGGAGACCCGAGAAGTCGGAGTTGTTGATAGCCCGGTTCGAAGACCTCGGGCCATTGTGCACCATCATTCCATCGCTGCTCCAGCATACCGACTACTACCAGCTTCGGCCCGATCTTCCATACCGCGCGACCTGGGACATCTCCCTTCCGGAAGAAGGTACCGTCATGCCGCAGAGCGACGGCTCCTCGTGTGGACCGCTTGCACTGTTGAACGCCAAGTGGGTTGTGGAGGACAAATTCCCCGATATTCAAAGATTCCGCTTTAACGCAAGACGGGTGCGAGAATTGCAAGCATATCAGGTATGGCGTTTCAGCGCGGACGTACGTGAGCCCGGCTTGTTCCGATTGCCGGATCCGCCCCCACCTATAGTGTTCGAAGTAGTCAAGTTCCCCGATTTGGGCTCGCCATGATTGTACATATCCACATTGTATAATTGCTGAGTAAACAATTTATTTTTTTTTTCGCTCAATTCTTTGTTTACGTTTAGTATTTTAATTTATGCTAATATAATTATAATTATAATAAACTTTAAAATTATTTTATAATTTTATAAACAAATTAATAAACACTATTGATTAGTAAATATAAAATTATTAAATTTATTAAAAACTAGATTTTTCACCCGTGCTCCGAGTACGGGTAATAATTTTTTTTAATACAAATTAATATTAACTCGATTAATTTAAAATGATAGATGTTATTATTTTGATATATTTATGAAAATAATATTTTTAGTAAAGTATAATTTCTATTATTTTTTTTTCAAAATGATATACGAAATAAATTTTTAATTTTTTTCATAATACATATACCAAAGTATAATTCAATTTTTTTTCAAATAAAATATAAATAGAAAAATTAGTCCATATTAATTACCACCCCTACTGTTATAAATATTATATGTATAATTAAATTGATTAAGTATATTAAAACTTTCGTCTTTCAGAGGTAGAATTTATGCCATCATTACTGGTTATGGAATTAGAAATTATATTTCGATTTATCTTAACTCAACGAATACCAAGTGAGAGGCGTGCTGTCTTGCACTCTACTTGCAGGCCGACAGTTTGATAATACCTTTTCAGTAGGGTTCATGCTGATGCAATGGTTAAACGGGTTTACCCCGCGCGCGGGGGTATGTGTAGTAATGCAGAGGGCTATAAAAGGATTTAGGCACGAAAACGGTGGACATTTCTACCACTACAGGGCAGGTCACGGGTGGGTGGATATATTTTGTAAAGTGCAACGACGGATCCGTACACGGTAGTGCATGAGTGGAATTCATGATGGGCAGTGCGAACTATGCCAATCAGCATGTATCATCTAAAAGTTCTGCAAGAAAAGATCTCCTAAACGAAATGATTGCTTTTCCCAAAGCGACACTGTGCCAAACCAGATGCAGCTGGATCTTTATGAAGGTAACTATGGCGCTGAGTTGATATTGCGATCAATCCGCTGCTATTCTTTTCCTCTCCCACATCCCATTGTCCCCTGAAAAGCGTCACGTACCAGCACCACCCTTCAGGTAATTTACTGATGACGATGCTGCTGCTCAATTGCATCCACTCTCTTCATTTGCCATCATTGCATCCACTCACGATCGAATAGAAGACTTCAGTTTACCATAAGTCAAACCTTGAAGGTGGACTTGGTTCATAACCGAATCATCCCTATCTTCCGTCATTCAGTCCAATAATGCTTGCTTAAATTCGTGGCCATCTTCCACGGGACGAATTTATGCCATCATTACTGGTTATGGAATTAGAAATTATATTTCGATTTATCTGAACTCAACGAATACCAAGTGAGAGGCGTGCTGTCTAGCGCTATAATTGCAGGCCGACAGTTTGATAAAACCTTTTAAGTAGGGTTCATGCTGATGCAATTGTTAAACGGGTTTACTGTAATACCCGAGAATTTTCCAACATAAAATAAAACAATAATTAAATAATAAATAAAATAAATACCATAAATAAATAAATTAATCCAGCAAATAAAGAAATAAATAAAGATAAGGAAATGAGGAAATGAGATTTTTACTTAAATAGGAATTAAAGGAATTTAATTAAATAAAAGGATGGATTAAAGGTAAATAAATTATACACCGAAACTCGACACTAATGAACTCGAGGATTCGAGTCCAAACATCCAATTAGACCCGAGAATAAATTTAGAGAGAAAGTAGAAACCCGAAGATACCCCGGAAATCGGAATTCGGGAGCATAGAGGGATAGAAACCCGAAAGAGAGGCGGAAAAGCACGACGGATCGCACGACCCGCCCGGACCGAAGTCCAGGCGAAGACGGCGCGGTGGCCGCGCGCCCAATGGGGAAAACCGCGCCACGACCGCGCCACATGACAGATTTGGTTGTTGCGTGAATCTCTCACCCGAACGCGGATTTTTCGACTTTCGGTTGAACAACTCTCGACTCCAGACTTCTAGGTCGGTTGTGGACGCCCTAGGAATTAAGAATTCTATAAATAAGCCCCTTGGGAGCCCCGAACAAGTTTACAAAACCCTAAAACATTCTATACGTTCGAAACCCTAAATCCGGAGTCGTCGGAGGCACGAAACCAAGACGAACGCTGTTGGACGAGTTTCTCTACAGATCTCCATAGTCGTGGTAAGTCTCGGTCCAATCTTTATTCAATAAACGATTCGAAAACGAATCCTAATCATCTCCTTTTTCTTTCTACACCCCCGTATCGAATCTAGATCGTAGAACCCGACGAACGGAGAGGAGAAACGGTGATCTGGAAGCCACGCCTCCGAATTGGACATTCCCGACGTTCATAGACACTGTAAGTTAACCTTACATGGTTTTGGGAGATTTTAAAACATTCGAAACCTAAAAGATTTGACAAGAATCATAAATCTGTCCACTTTTGTTTTCCTACCGACGCAACAGAATTGTTGAATTTTTCCGACCTTTAAAACGAACTCAAACGGAAAAACTTAAAACATGAAAAACGTTCCTAAGACTTAGACCTAGCTACTGTAAAAATTTGAGAATTTTTGGAGTTGATTTGATATGTGAAAACCCGTTGAAACCGAACTGTTTAAACCTAGTTCTTGAAATCTTGGACAGAACTTAGGAATGATCTTGATCACGTTTTTGACATAGGATCTAGGCTGTTTTAGATCTTTGGCCGAACATGAAAGTTGTAGATAAATGTCTTAAGATGATCTCTGTCAAATTTCATTAAATTTGGAGTTGAATTGCTATGGTAGAATTCGAAATCTTTAAACTGTGGTGCATTGAACTCGGACAGATTTGTTCTTATGCGAAAATTGGCGATTTTGACCTACTTAGGTATCTCGGATTGAAAAAGTTAAAACACGAAAGTTGTAGATCTTGATGTTTCCGAGTCAGATATGAAATTTTGGAATTTTTGGAATTAAATCTGATTTTAGACGAATTTTAGAGTAAACTGTGATTTACCGAAACGAAATTTTAAAATCTTGTTGAAACATGGAATTAACCTTTAGGGTTGAGATGAGTTGAGATATAACCGAGTCAAACCTTGATATCTTGTGAAAACGGAGAAATTAGCCTTTAAGGTTTAAAGGATTGGGAATTCCTTTGAAATAAAATACACATGAAATATCTTGCTTGCCGAAGGGCAATTGAAAAATCTTGCTTGCCGAAAGGCAATTGAAATATCCTGCTTGCCGAAAGGCAATTGAAAAATCTTGCTTGCCGAAAGGCAATTGAAATATCCTGCTTGCCGAAAGGCAATTGAAATATCTGGCTTGCCGAAAGGCAATTGAAATATACTGCTTGCCGGAAGGCAATTGAAATATAAAGCTTGCCGAATGGAAACTGAAACATAAACTTGAAACATGAGACATGAGATATGAAACTAGGAGTCTCGAAAAATTGTTCCTTTTGGATTATGCTTTTAATTTATGTCCTATAATTATATTGCTTTGCAAATTATATTATGATCTTATGAAGTCTCTATCCTTTAAATTATGCCATTTAATTATTGTTAGATAGATGAGTTAAATTATGTGGTGTTGTGCACATGTTTTCTTTAAATATTAAATAATGGCTTTGAAACCCCATAGTTATGTATGTGTTAACTTACTCAGCACGTAGTGCTGACCAAAACCATATTTTCTTTTTCTTGTTCTTTCAGAGTTGAGAATTATGCATCGTCATATGCATACACGGGAAGTTTGGGATGATATATTATTTTGAATTTTTGTATTAGACTAGATCTTGCATGAACGGGCCTGTTTAACCCGTGATTAGGCCATGTTGGCCCTATATTTAAATTCTGCTGTGATACATATATGTAAATATTATTTTCCGCTGCAACTTTGATGTATTATTTTTAAATTATATATGAATGGGCTGTTTGAATGTTTTAAATTCTGAAAAACCATAGCCTTGCATCTCTTTAGTGAGCTCGGAGAAATCGTGTCTCGCTAGGGAGGTGTGGCGGTGACACCCCGACCTGGGTGACCAAAAACCGGGGTGTTACATTTACCCCGCGCCGGGGGTATGGGTAATGATGCAGAGGGCGGACCAAAAGGATTCAGGAACGAACACGGTGGACATTTCTACCACTACAGGGCATGGCACGGGTGGGTGGATATATTTTGTATAGTGCAGCAATGGAGCCTTACACGGTAGTGCATGAGTGGAATACATGATGGGCAAATGAAGAACTATGCCAATCAGCATGTATCATCTAAAAGTTCTGCAAGACAAGATCTCCTAAACGAAATGATTGCTTTTCCAAAAGCGACACTCTGCCAAACCAGATGCAGGCGGATCTTTATGAAGGTAACTACGACGCTGAGTTGATATTGCGATCAATCCGCTGCAATTCTTTTCCTCTGCCACCTCCCATTGTCCACTGAAACGCGTCACGTAACAGAACCACTCTGCGGGTAACTTCCTGCTGGCGATGCTGCTGCTCAATTGCATCCACTCTCTTCATTTGCCATCATTGCACCCACTCACGATCGAATAGAAGACTTCAGTTTACCATAAGTCAAACCTTGAAGGTGGACTTGGTTCATAACCGAATCATCCCTATCTTCCATGCTTCAGTCCAGTAATGATGGCATAAATTTATGAACCAAGTCCACCTTCAAGGTTTGACTTATGGTAAACTGAAGTCTTCTATTCGATCGTGAGTGGGTGCAATGATGGCAAATGGGAGTGTGGATGCAATTGAGCAACAGCATCGTCATCAGTAAATTACCTGAAGGGTGGTGCTGTTACGTGACGCCTTTCAGTGGACAATGGGATGTGGCAGAGGAAAAGAATTGCAGTGAATTGATCGCAATATCAACTCAGCGCCGTAGTTACCTTCATAAAGATTCACCTGCTTCTGGCTTGGCACAGTGTCGCTTTTGGAAAAGCTATCATTTCGTTTAGGAGATCTTTTCTTGCAGAACTTCTAGATGATACATGCTGATTGGCATAGTTCGCACTGCCCATCATGAATTCCACTCATGCACTACCGTGTATGGATCCGTCGCTGCACTTTACAAAATATATCCACCCACCCGTGACCTGCCCTGTAGTGGTAGAAATATCCACCTTGTTCGTGTCTACATCCTTTGGGCCGCCCTCTGCATTGCTACACATACCCCCGGCGCGGGGTAAACCCGTTTAACCATTGCATCAGCATGAACCCTACTGAAAAGGTATTATCAAACTGTCGGCCTGCAATTAGAGTGCAAGACAGCACGCCTCTCACTTGGTATTCTTTGAGTTAAGATAAATCGAAATATAATTTCTAATTCCATAACCAGTAATGATGGCATAAATTCGTCCCATGGAAGATGGCCACGAATTTAAGCCAGCATTATTGGACTGAAGCATGGAAGATAGGGATGATTCAGTTATGAATCAAGTCCGACTTCAAGGTTTGACTTATGGTAAACTGAAGTCTTCTATTCGATCGTGAGTGGGTGCAATGATGGCAAATGAAGAGAGTTGATGCAATTGAGCAGCACCATCGTCAGCAGGAAGTCACCCGCAGAGTGGTTCTGTTACGTGACGCCTTTCAGTGGACAATGGGAGGTGGCAGAGGAAAGGAATTGCAGCGGATTGATCGCAATTTCAACTCAGCGTCGTAGTTACCTTCATAAAGATCCACCTGCATCTGGTTTGGCCCAGTGTCGCTTTTGGAAAAGCAATCATTTCGTTTAAGAGATCTTTTCTTGCAGAACTTCTAGATGATTCATGCTGATTGGGGTAGTTTGCACTGCCCCATCATGTATTCGACTAATGCACAACCGTGTAAGGATCCGTCGCACCACTGTACAAAATATATCCACCCACTCGTGCCCTGCCCTGTAGTAGTAGAAATGTCCACCGCTAACAATCGGACACCGAGGAAGATGAGGATGCAGTGTGGGACGACGTCCTTCGGCATTCCGACTAAGGGGCATGGAGAATTGGGACGTCCACTGATGTACAATTACTCCTCGACGATCCGAACAACCTTCAGCATTTGTGATGTCGGAAATGCTCAAACTCTGCTAACTGCAGGTATGCATGCGACCATGCTGTTCGGCGAGGTTTTGGGTAATTGCTGCGCCCGTTCCCTACTTGGCATGTTTTCTCACGTCGAGGTCCGTATGGAGGAATATTTCAACCGCTCGTCCTTAGCCCACTTTTCCATTAATCTGCATGGCCCGGAAGTTCTGGATTGCCCGATATGTTTTGATGAAATCTAGACAAACCAGCCACATAGTTAGCACCATTAAGTTCGGTTGCATAAGGTGCAGTCGGCTGAGAGAGGTTGAACATAGGGAGAAAAAATACCAAGAGGTAGACAATGGATGACTGCTACAAGCTCGATTATGTCGACCCCTTGTATTTTTTCTCCCTATGTTCAACCTCTCTCAGCCGACTGCACCATATGCAACCGAACTTAATGGTGCTATCTATGTTGCTGGTATGTCTAGATTTCATCAAAACATATCGGGCAATCCAGAACTTCCGGGCCATGCAGATTAATGGAAAAGTGGGCTAAGGACGAACGGCTGCAATATTCCTCCATACGGACGTCGACGCGAGAAAACATGCCAAGTAGCGTGCGGGCGCAGCAGTTACCCAAAACCTCGCCGAAGATCATTGTCGCCTGCATACCTGAAGTTGGGAAAGAGTTTGAGCATTCGCGTCATAAGAATGCTGAAGATGTTTCGAATAGCCCAGGACTAACTGTCCATCAGTGAAGTACATCCTTATTCTTGTCCCCTCGTCCGAACGCCAAAGCATTTCACCCCGCACCGCAACCTCATCTGACTCGCCGGCCGATCGTTGCAACGCGCCAGTCCGGTAGGCCTAAAATGATTGAAGATATTTCCGTACAGTTGGTCTCGTGCCAATTGATCTCGCGCCGCAAATGACGGATGGGTTGAGCCACCCGAAAAACAATCAATCATTTTTAGCCAGATTAACTTGTACACATTTCTCATGCTTTGATCATCTCCGTAACTGATCATACTTGCGTTGAGCATCAGCAACCGCGCTGCCCCGAACTGTCCGTAATGTGTACAAACGAACACTAACATTTTGTTGGAATAGGATTTTTAGAGACGATCAACACGTTCTTACTGAACTCGAGCCCGAAGAACGTGTTGCTCGCTCCTCTATAAAAATCTCATCCCAACAAAAAATTAGTGTCCGTTTGCACACATTACGGAGAGTTCAGGGCAGCGCGGTTGGTGATGCTCTACGCAAATAAAACCATCCATAGAGATGATCATAGTACAACAAATGTGCACAAGGTAATCTGGATAAAACACTAACTATTGTTTTCAGGTATGTATTTGTTAGAAACGTCATCTACTACGCATGCTTCCACATGCAAATGCTGCCCGACTATGTGTTGTGCCTCAGCACAGGCATGTGCCGACGTTGCCTGCTTCGAACATAGCCTCCTGCATCTAGAGATGCCGCAACATCACAAACAGCAATCCCGGCTTTCCATCATCCCTATGTAACTCCTCGTGAGAGCTGACTGGCGGGCTGCTACGGCATATTCTTGGCACGCATAATGATCAACGCTCCTGGCCCGCGGCAAGATACTGTGCCCGTGTGCATTTTAGTTTCTACCTAGTGGGAATGATTTGATCCGACATTTATTGTCAGAAGAAATTAAGAAGTGCATGGTCGGAGATTGTTGAAAATATTCACCCCGCCTTCTGCCGTGGCATGTGTGCCCACAATGCCTTTCGCACGAACATGATGGAAATTCTCCCACTGCATGACAAGAAGGGCATGGGTTCATATTTTTTTTATCTAATACAGCGATCGAGCCTTACATGGTAGTGGAGAAAGGCATCCAGAATGACGATCTCGCAACACCTCGAATGACCCTAATGTGCGTAAAGGTGTGTATCCTCCCATTCGTTGACCAATGGGCATTAAAACAAGCTTTGTAGGAATTTTAGAAGCAGATTATTAGAAGCACGACTACAATAAACCAAGACGGGTGCCATGCTTCCGATAATCTGCTTCTAAAACGCCTACAAAGATTGTGTTAATGCCCAGTGGTCATCAACTGGCAGGAGACCCACCTTTACGCATCCTTAGAGTAATTAGAGATCCAGCGAGCTGGTCATTCTGGATGTCTTATGCCAATACCATGTAAGGCTCCATCGCTGTGTTAGATAAAGAATATGAACTCATGCCCTACTTGCCAAGCAGTGGTAGAAATGTCCACCATGTTCGTGCGTCAGGCATTGTGGGCACACATACCACGGCAGAAACCGGGTTGAACATTCTCGACAATCTCCGACCATGCACTTCGTAATTCCTTCAGGCAAAGCATGCCGGATCTTCTCATTCCCACCAAGTAAAATAAAACGCCCACAGTCACAGTATACTGTCGCGGCATAAGAGTCTGATCATTATGTGAGTCTAGAAAATGTCGAAGCTGCACGCCAGTCGCGTAAAAAGGGCGTGCCGAGTCACGCTTGCCACTCCAGCGTTTCTTACGGCATGCATATAACCTCTATATTCTCATTGATGGATTCAGCTCCTTGAATACTTCTCAAACAAGCTGTAGATGATTACAAAACTGCTACGCTCTGTGTTCCATGAGTATAATTTCACCATTCGAATCGTGCCCTTATTCCCTTGTCCGCCCCCAGTTATAAGTTAGTGATCCAGGCTGTTCTCCTTGACTGACAGTTCCAAACTTTTTAGGTTATGGAAACAGAAATTAACTTTCCATCTTCTGAACTCTTCTTCCCAAGCGAGAGGCATGTTGGCCGGGGCTATAGTTGCAGGCCGACAGTTTGGAAACTTTTTTCAGTAGGTTTCAATTAATACAATGCTTAAACGAGTTTCAATTACTGTTGGAAATAAGAGAGAATCGGGGGAAACCCGTTTGACCATTGTATTCATTGAAACCTACTTAAAAAAGTTTCCAAACTGTCGGCCTGCAATTATAGCCCCGGCCAACATACCTCTCACTTGGGAAGAAGAGTTCAGAAGATGGAAAGTTAACTTCTCTTTCCATAACCTCAAAAGTATGGAACTGTCAGTCAAGGAGAACAGCCTGGATCACTAACTTATAACTGGGGGCATACAAGGGAACAAGGGCACGATTCGAATGGTGAAATTATACTCATGGAATACAGAGAGTAACAGTTTCGAAATCAGCTACAGTTTGTTTTAGAGGTAGACAGGAGCAAAATCCATGAATCAGAATATAGAAGAGAAGGATGACAATCCACTTCCGATTAGTATTTTTCATGAACTCTGATTACACTTAAAATGGCAAATTCGTGCCCCACCAACTTTCATACAGCCGAATAAATGCATAACGTACGCTACCACTACCATATGTTACTCAGTTGGGCCACGTCTCCCACACGTGTGGTACGGGCCGGTTCAAATCAGGGACTGTACGAGGCATGTTCGCCGGGCACCCTTGTGCCGTGTGACCGTCCCGCCCGCACGATAAACATTTTCTCGGACCACGTGCCCGCCTTCCTGACATCTCGGGAACATCGTCGACAGGGGCGTTGCAGTTCTTCCGGTTGTGTCCGGTTTGTCCGCACCTGCGACATCTTTGGGGCCGCCCCGCACGAGATGCTCGTTCGACTGCCGATTGAAGCCTGGTCATTCTAGGTCTTCCAGCTTGACGGGGGCATTCAGGGGTCTCGCATGGGGCGTCCGCAATTTCAGCCGGTATCATCCAATCATTCGGGTGTGTCATTGGATACACCGGCCCGCTCCATGCATCAACCAAACCAGACCGCCAATAGCACGCTCCAACATAGTGACTTATTTCGTGCCTCAGAACACTGCACATATTAAATAATTTACGAGTGCTCTGTTAGGGAACTAAAGGGGCATGTTACTGATATAATTAAACAATTTTATCATATACATACTGTATCACGGGGATGGCGTGGGCGCACGGGATCAAGTCATTCTGGAATCGCTGGCAAGTACACTTTCGCTCATCCGTCAGGCTCACTGTGTACGACTTACTGTTGTGTCTCACTTGGTACACATTCTCAGCCTGCGTTCGTTCTATCTTCATCTTCTGACCCAACGCTTTACGATCAAAAACCTCTCGTAATGCCCAGTCAGTTAAACGTTCTGTGCTAGCAGATGCAGCTTGATGCCTTTTTCGGAACCAATCACCGATTGTCGCACGAAGCAACTCCAGCATGGAGCACACGGGTAACCTGCGTGCCCACAACAAGACATGGTTCATGCTTTCGACGATGTTCGTCGTCATCATGTCGTACCGACGCATAGGACAGTGGACTCGAGAAAACCGTTCGGGCCCTATTTCCTCCATCAAATGCTTGTACGCATTCGGATACACGTCCCTGAGGGTAGCCATATGCCGCTCATAGACGGACCTCTTGTACGCGTATGCCGCTCCCATGAACGCGTCCACTGCTCCCTTTCCCCCGTACTTGGCCAGATTCTTGCCCAAGTGCACGCAACACAAAACATGTGGAAAAGAGGGGAGTGCTTGTTCAACTGCAGCTCTTATTGCGGGAGAACCGTCCGAGATTATCAACACCTTATTGTGTGGAAGCAACGCACCCCTCATTTGCATCAGAAACCATCTCCACGCCCGTGTCGACTCCTTCGGTCCAACACCGAAACACAACGGGAATATCTGATTATTCCCATCCTTTGTCACCGCCGCGAAAAGTATCCCCTTGTACTTACCCTTGAGGTGCGTGCCGTCAATGACAATGAAGGGCCGCATCTCTTTCCACCCAGAGATAGAGACACTTAGCACGAAGAAACAATACAAGAATTTGTTGTCAGAATCGACTACATACTCGGTCACGGACCCAGGATTTTGCTGCCGCAACATATATAGGTATGACGGAATCATCTTGAACGAGACGTCCTGCCCGCCGAATATATGTGAAATGGCATGGTTCCGAATCTTCCTCGCCATTTCCACGGAGATTCTAACGCCGTCCCTTAGCAACCGGGCCTGCAGCGCTTCGGGGCCCAACGTTTCCGCCCCAACCGCAACCTCATTGGCATAATATGCCCCCAAATGCCTCGACGGAAGTCTCGTATCAGGAATGTTGTCCGGGTCCATCATGCAACTGTGAGGTATCAATCTATAGACAGTCCATATCGATGCGGTGCCTCGGGCACGCACCCGGAATTCGCATTCCGCGACGGAACATCGTACCCAGTACCGCTTCTTGTCAGACTTGCACGTCACATACCCGCACCTCTCTCCAACCAAGTACTCCACTAGTTTCTCTTGCAACCGCCTCTTCGTCGCGAAAACGGATCCGGGCGCCAGTTCTCTATCCATTGTTTCGTCCACGTACGGGTCCACGAACTCCTCAGGCAGGCCAAAGTCCGGGCGGGGCAAATTCCAATTCCCCTGGCTCATCTCAGGTACAGTGAACCCTACTGGCGGCGCTCCAATATCCGGATCGTCGCCGGGCTCTAACCCCTCGATAGAACCTCCGCTTCGTACAATTCTCCAAAAGACCTTGAAAGAAGAGAGAATGAGTCGATGCCCCACCAACTCTTCGTAGTCTACGTCCGCGTCTGACTCCCCCCATTTATCCTGCCATTCTTCTTCCTCACTCTCATCACTCGGGTCCTCCTCCACATTGTTATCCTGCCCGCCCACCTCCCCTTCCTCGAACGCAATGATTGCATGGGGCTCGCGATCCTGCTCCAGCTCCTGCTCCGGCACCCCGTCCGGCAATCCCGGATACTGTCCGGGGGTGCTCCTTCCGTAGTAATACTGATGTTCTGGTGCATAGCCACTGCTAGTAGCATCTGCATTCGAGGACAAAAATGGATTGTGCGACGATGGGAAACCGAATATGCGTTCTGTCCAATTCCCTGCCCGAACACCACCATCCGGATACGGGGCTGCGCTAGTATAATTTGCTGGTTCATTCATTCCTTTTTCGGGGAACACAACCATACATTAGATATGATCTCTACTAAGCATCTATCTCTTGATCATTTCTTTCTCTACAAATAGCCAGATTTCATGATAAAATTTTGTGGTGGTATGGCATTGTGGCCATATATGTTTTTTGCAAGTATAAACTATTTTTTCTAGTTGGATAACTATAATCTTTGTCTGAGCAATTTTTAAATAAGATAAAATTAAGAAAAATAAAATAGTCATACAAATACAAACGAAAATGAATAAATTTAAATAAAATAATTAATATAATTAATTAGAAATAATGAAGTAAAAATTGTCACATAAAATAAAATAATAAAGTAAATATGATATAAAATAATTTTTAAATTAATTTTTAAAGTAAAAGAAAATAAAATTAAAAAAATTTGATTTCTCATTCAATTTTATGTTATTTTATTTCATTTAATTGTTTAATTTAACTTTACTAGTTAATTATACTTTTATTCTATTCAAGTTAAAAAGAAAAATTTAATTAATAAAATATATTATTTTTAAATTGTATAAAATTTAATTATATAATTATAATTATAGTACACACGGATCTATGAAAATACAATTTTCAATTTACAATCTTGATCTTTTTTTTAAAAAACTTTGTTAAAACTATTTCTTTTCATTTATAATTGCAAAATAATTATAATTAAAATGAATAGTAATACAAAAATAGACTAATTATTATTTTAATTAATAATATTTTTTTAATTATTTTTATATTTGCATTATTTTAATTATTATAATAATAATATTTTTTATTATTTTTAAATTTGCATTATTTTTATATTTTTTTATTTTTATATTTGCATTATTTTAATTATTAAAATAATAATATTCTCTTCGTTGCTTTTTAATTTTTTTTATATTTGCATTATTTTAATTAATAATTTTTTTTATTATTTTCATATTTGCATTATTTTATTTAAAATTTATTTATTAAATTCATAATACAATTTCTTCAACTATTCTGCTCTAAGAAAAATGTAATAAAATAATAATACTACATAAAAATAATGTAAATTTAAACACAATTTTCTTGTAATCTCATTTTTCCATACAGTCTTATATTCTATTTTTCAGATAAAGTCCAACATTTCATCGCTTAATCTTGTCTCTATAATATAAATAACGATGTAAAATCCTTATTATAATGATTTATATATTACTTTAATTTTTAAATATTTCCACAAAATTCTTTGTATTTTATACTTATATAATAATGATAATAATAATAATAATAATAACAATAATACAAGTAATGAAGCCTTATTAAATCTCTTACACATAGTCAACAACACCCTAAGAATGGATAGCCAAACTCCACACAAAATTAACAAATTAACCATGTGCATAACAACTTAAAGAATTAAGTCTAACATATCTAACTAACATGCATCCAAGGATTGAAATTTCGCTTAATTGAAAACATTATGCAGCTAAAAAAATATTTTGAATATATATTTGTAGGTATATACAGCACGTATAAATACTTACGATTATCATTGTGCTCAATGTCATTTCCGGTGTTCACGTCCCCTCCAAACAGCCCTCCCGAACCAAACAGCCAAGAGGACATTACTTTCGCGCAATAGTGCAACTGCACCAAACACAGTTCCAAAAAAAATTAAACATTTCACCCAAAGCAAGAAAATAACAAAAAAAAAAATCAGCTTGGCCAGGGAACTTGGCCCGGCCCTGATCAGAATCCGGGCCAAGCACCAGTCTGCAGAACCAAACACTGGTTGCTCGACAGTGCTTGGTCCACTCAATTTGCATGAATCCAGAGCAACAACTTACAACCCTGAACCCTGAGCCATACAGCACACTTCCCGCTTGGCCCGGCTTCTTGGCCCGGCCAAGGTGGGAGTCCGGGCCAAGCACCAGGATGCAGAACCAAACACTGGTTGCTCGATAGTGCTTGGCCCACGGGCGTTGCATGAACAAAATCGCAGACCCTGAGCCCTACAGCACACTTCCCGCTTGGCCCGGCTTCTTGGCCCGGCCAAGGTGGGAGTCCGGGCCAAGCACCAGGATGCAGAACCAAACACTGGTTGCTCGACAGTGCTTGGCCCACGGGCGTTGCATGAACAAAATCGCATAAAACACTTACATTTCTCGATATTATAGCATAAAACCCTCGAGTTAATTAATTATTGTTTTAGTAGTTTAGACAGAAATTCATGACTTCACACGAAAAATCTTTTAGGTTATCTCTTTGATGGACACGGAAAATGAAACATATTCATTTAAACAATTAATCAAAAAAAAAACTTACAGTAGATATTTAGTCGTTCGGATCTTCGCCCAAAATCAAACTTTCGCTAGCCCCACACGTCGGATCTGAAATAATAACAAGAGATTAATCAATTGAAAGCAAATGTGCGACAAAAAATTTATAGTGCAACCAAAATAATACGAACGAGAAAAATTTTTCAACGAACCCGAGCTCAACCGGAGGAGCATGCACGTCGGACGGCGAAAATGGTGGCAGTGCGAATGGTAGTATATCACCGTCGGGGTATCTCCTTGGTGGCAGTGTTTTGAAAATATCTAGATCTGTCCAAAAAATTTGAACGAAAATGGTGGAGAGGAAGTTGAACAATGAATGTGCGTGGTGGGGGAGGTTATGGAGAAGAATATATTCCATGCACTCACAGGACGGGAATAAATGCTGCACGTAATGACAATTGACTAGCTTTCGGCCTTCCCGAGGCTTGGCCCGGATAGATTAAGGCGCGGGCCAAGAGACAAGGCCACCGGCCAAGCAAACAGGCACTGGCCAAGCTCTTGGCCCAGACACATTATGTCACGGGCCAAGCAAAAAGCCACTGGCCAAGCAAATAGGCACTGGCCAAGGTCTTGGCCCGGACACTAAACATCTTGGCCCGGCGGGCCAAGGTTAATCGTTCCGGGTCAAGCACCTCTAATCAAGAACAATTTTGGATAAGCCTGGATTACTCTTGGCCCGATTCTATCTGCTTGGCCCGGCCCGGGCCAAGCATCCGGGCCAAAGGGTTTTCAGTCTTTTCGGGTAAAAAACTAGTGGCCGTAAAGCGGCGGGCAGAAAAGTTTCTGGCAAGGTCTGTCAGGCCACAGTCAACTTTCACCCTAAATCAAATATACTAAGAATGTAGGCAGCTTTATAATACTCTCAGATAGTTGCTTTCTATGAGAGAATCAGATCATTTCATTGATTGGTTCACTTTTTTCTTCTTAAGTTCAGTTTCCCCGGCGGATTAAAATAAAACTATGAGAGCTGACAAGACCAATTCCCTTTTATCGCAGACAGTCTTCTCCATCACCTTTCTCGCAGACACTCGTCTCTGCAATTAACCCGTGACAATTTGGTTCCTATGCTGGGGAAGTATATACTGGGGTTTTTTTTAACCGTTAGATAGAATTTGGATCTAATGGTTTATCTTGAGTGTAGGGATAATTGAGTCTTTTTCTATATCGTCATGAATTTACATAATAAAAAAAAACGGTCGGGTCAATCATCACTTTATTTCTGAACACGAATTTTGCTATGATTCTTTCATGCTGAATACACAGAGTTTTGTAATCGAGAATTGATTTTTGGGCAGAAACCACCATGAGTGGCAAAATAAAAAAGTTTTCAGAGTTAGGAGAAGAAAAGGCCGGAGAATGCCAAACAGAAGGTCAATCACTGAAAAACAGAATGTCAATGAATGTCAAACAGAATGTTCAATCATGTCAAACAGAATGTCAATAAATGGAAAATAGAATGTCAAAGAATGCCAAACAGAATATTAATTAATGGAAAACAGAATGTTTAAGAATGTCAAACAGAATGTTTAAATGTTTAGCGTTGAACAAAATGTTGTGCCAAACAGAATGTCAATCAATGGAAAACAGAATGTATAAGAATGTCAAACAGAATGTTAATAGAAATAATTTTCTTATTAAGCTTAATTGAATTTGGAGATCCTGTCTGAATGTCAAAGAATATCAAACAGAATGTTAATAAATGGAAAACAGAATGTCTAAGAATGTCAAACAGAATGTTCAGAATGTTTAGCGTTGAACAGAATGTTTAGTGGTCTCAAACAGAATGTCAATTAATGGAACATCACAATTACATTTTTACCCTCACATGATCTCTACCCTACAACTACTATAATTTTTAATCTAGCGGTTGTAACTCAATCCAGTATATAAGTATATACTGTGGAATTAAGTTTCAGGACAGGAACCCTTTCGAACCCGTGAAGCTCTGAATTCTCCCCTTTCCTCTCTCCCATATAGAAGCATGTGATTCTCCATTCCCTACCTTCTCTAACTCATCAGCAAGTTCAAGTTTGGCTGACCACACCGCTTTCCCACCGGCGCCCCGCCTGCCGCCTCACACACCGACTGCCCACTCATGCCGCCGGCTGCCCACTCATGTTGCCCTGGCCGAACCCCCATTGGCGCACCACCTGTAAGCTCTTCCCATTGTTCGTCCATTACAGGTACTAATTTCGTCCGGTTTTAGTATTCGGGTTTATAGTTGTGCCAGCTCTCATTTGGGCTTGGCGAGTCGCCCGGGGGCGGCATAGGTGAAATTGTGTGAGGTATTTAGTATTTAGGCAACACGGAAGTTGAATTGAATTTTCTACACTTTATTTTTTTTATTCGTGCGGTATTGAAGTTGAAGATTGGATTTTTGGGGTTGGGGCTGAAGTAAACTGCTAGTCTTTTTGAACAGCTTGGCTGCCCATACCTCTCACTCTTGATTCATTATTTTTCCCAAATGCTGCTTTTCTTTGTTTGCTACTAAGGTTTATTTTGTCCGATTCAATTTGAATGAAGGTTCAACTTAGGGTAATTTGTGTTTTAAGTGCAATTCCGAGCATGGTTAGTCTTAGAAAATAGGGATGCCATTGTTTATGTTAGATTAGAAAAAGGCTACTTCCATTCACGCACATATCAGAATAGATTGGATGGCGCTAACTCATGCCCACAACCTGTTTGTCAAAATCTAATCTTTGCATTTACTATGATTGAATCATAATGCGCAAATTCCATGGCAAGTAAGTAAGTAGCACATATCTGTCTAAAGAGAATCCATTTAAATTTAAAAGCATCAAATCGAAATGACAAAAATGTAAAGACTCCATTGGCATATTGTGATAAATTGATAGAGACCAGGCACTCTGTTAGGCAGCTGAGTTCACCATAAACGAGGTTTACTTATTTTGGAGTCTGTAACATTTTTTAAACTTCTATTGTAAAGAACTTAACTTGCATGGGTGTATCATTGATGATTTCTTGTACTATCTTGCCCACAATTTTCATTGTTTGATTATTTTCTCCAAGTTAGCTATGTACATTCATTGTTGCCTCTGCATAATTTGGAAGATGACTGATTATGTGATGGACATACATTTAAGGTGCATGTTTACATTGTCATCTCTTACTGTGTTCTTGTTGTTTTATTTCTTCATGTCTGCATAATTTGGAAGATGGTTAATTTAAGAATTTTTGTTCTGATTATTTTTCTTATAATTGAGTTGTTCATGGTTTTCAGTTACAAATGGAAATCACGGTACTTGTTCCAAACAATACCAAACTTTCCTGGTATGTATTGCGAACAATATCAACTTTTCATTCTCAAGAACAACCTACTAACTACCTGCTCTATATATTGCAGCCACTGCCTTCTACCTTCAACTAAACTCTCCGAGAAACTACAGAATAAACTTGCATAGGAATCCATACCACAAAAGGAGATTGGCTACTCGTATGTCACAATTCACAAGATGGGCATTACTACATTGACACAACAGACTCTTTGTGGCGTGACTTTTCAAGTGCACATAATTTAAAGTGTGGCGCTCAAATTCTGCTAAAAATGACAAAGCCCAGCAGATACACTGCAACATTTGTTCATAGAAACTTTAAACAAGGCGAACCATCAAATCAAGCATGGGTTTCCATTCCAAGAGGTAAATTCATTCATATATATACATCTTTCTAACTTTAAGCATATATAGAAAAAAAGAAGATAGTTTTTTGTAGAACCGGAAGTATATATCTTTGAATTCTAAGCTTATATACATCTTTTCAATCACTAACTCTAAGTTTATATAGAAAATAATCAAATTCTTGAGTTTTTTGTTCTGTTGTTCCCTGCCAATCCTCCTGCTCCTTGTTGGGCATAATAAGAAGTGGCACTTCGTTTTTTTATTTTCTGGTGTGGGGTGCTAACAGAGCATTATAAGATTTTAATTACCTATGGGGCTAATAGACCATTATTTTCTATGGTGGGGTGCTAACAGAGCATAGGATTAAAGTGGAAATTTATCCTAATATCTTTTCAACAAGACAGGCAATTGAGTTCGCTCACATATACTTACTCCGTCTCACTATTTTTGTTACGAACCCACCCAGCACGTATGCCGATACACATTTTTAACGGTTAATAACTTAAATTGTGTACAATGAAAAGTTATAAAAAGTTAATTGTCTAAAACTACAAACTACAAGATTAGACGAATCTAACAAGATCTCAGTTGACTATATTTTTTCTTACATAGCTATAATAAAAATTCGAATCAAAGTTAAACAGTGAATAGTGTCAAAAAACCATCCGTAACAAATATACTGAGACGGATCACTTTGATCTTTTCTTTGTCTAGATTCTGAGCCAGACAATCCCGGCGATACTGACGATACAAATAGTGAGGAAACCACGACACACATATCAATATCTTCACCTGACTCAGAGTCACCAAACACCAACTTCTTTTTTGTGAAAATCAAATCTGCACACCGAAGTCGTCTGGTAATCCTGCACCACTCCTCTCCATAGTTTTCATCTATGTTTTCTAATTATTTACCAATAGTACAACAAACCCCTTGCAGACCATTCCATTGGACTTTTGCACCGCCCACTTTCTAGATGATCACCTACATCTTTACCTAAAATAAAATGAGAACGGAACACCCAGGCACGATTACATACACCATTGATCCCCGCCCCGGAGCAAGTCCATTGCTCAAACTCACCAAAGGCTGGCCTGCTTTTTATAAAGAGGCAAAGATGGTAAAAAAAAAAAAAAAACACCAAGTCTGGATTTGTTCAAACAAATTTCCAAATCCTATGGTCGAATGGGGCAATTGATTTTATGGCAAGCAACTCTCTTCAGAGAACACAGGGAAAACAATTCAGGCTTTTGGTGAATGCAAGAATCACGTCAAAGGCACCCTTGATGTTGCTCCGCCACATTATATTACATCCATAACCTTTTGGTGCAGTGCCTTTCTTAAAACTAACTCTATTCTACAGTTCTAAACTTGTATTGCAAGTGTTTTAGTGTATCCTCTTATACTTATAGACATTGTTCTTTAGCTGTTTCCTGTTCTATGGATTGTAATATTTGTCATATATTACCTTTATTTAGTCCTGCTCTTTCTACTTCCATGAATGCACATTAGTACTACAACAAACAGTCTGCTTTATTACCTAATTTTTTTCTTCCGTCTGCTCATGTATTTCACGTTTGAAGTTGAATTTATTTCACAACTACCCTGCCCGTTAATTGACGCATAGGTTTGAAATTTCCATGCGAAAAATTCCCTTTGTAAATTCAGTAAGCCATACCCAATTTATTTGTCGAACGGCTTGACCTTCATGCAACATTCAATTGAAGTTTGCTTCCTTTTTAAATACGACTCCTTCGTTTTTCCTATGCCTAGATAGATGATAATTAATTAATCATTTAAGAAGCCAATTCATTAAGCTCTAAAGATTCAATATACAAGATAACAAGATGCCAATAAGAACCACATGATCTCATTAATATCTGGTGTGTAGCAATTTCATTTCTACATAAAACTAGATTATCTTATACTACTTCTGTATCATTTTATTTTTTACGTATTGACTTTTGCTACTGTTCATTAAATTTTTAATATAGTTATAAAAATTAGAATATACTTCCTTCGTTTCGTTGTTTTTGTTACAAATAATTTTGATTCAAATTTTTATTATAGTTATGTACAAAAAAACATATTCACTTGAGATCTTGTTAGATTTGTCTAATCTTATACTTTTTATAAAACTACCTTCAATTAAATGTGCTAACTGAACTTGATAAACACCTGCCATTAAGGAAATGCAACGTAAGCAATCTATGTGGTGCCATGTATGAAGAAAACCGATAAAAATGTAGGACTTATTGAAAACTGAACTGATCATATATCAATTCCCCGAGTCCACTGCATTTCTGACATTGAATGATATTTACAAGGTTGTTGCATTCACTTCTTTGGGTGTAAAGTATGATAAAAATTTGGCAAATAATAATAAAAGTACTTATCCTTCTAGGGAAAAGTCCTCGCTATTGATCTCCAAAGCTATCGATACCACTTATAGGGAAATGATAGAAACGACACAACATACCATACGTCCCAGACACACCACCCTTACCTCTTCACGCTTGGTCTCCTGCTTCTACACCGCGTATCACCAAAGGTAATTCCATGAGCCCTTTAGCAATCTTATATTCATCGCCGGATCCGTGCTTTCATAATTACTAATTTTGTAGCACTATACCTCCCCTTTCGCCGCAACACCTTTTTGTTGCTCATCAAGTCCTTGCCACACCACACTTGCACACTATCTGTTCAATAAAATGCTTATCGTATTTAGTTTTATTCATAAGCGACTTTACAAGGGTTATGTTGTAACCTTTAGAATTTCTCCATATATATCAGTGGTCATCATTGTACAAATTTTTCATTCTTCAAACCCATAAAATGTTGTCTCTTACACACACATCTTTCTAGAAAGTGCTTTGAGGTTTACCTCCAAGCCCTTTATGGAAACAAAAATAATTCTCCAAGACAATTTGAGCAGAGTCACGGTATGCAAAAGATGAAACACATTTTCCCCTTGCCAATTTCGGAAATTCACTCATAAAAACCATTCCCTTTACTTCTCTCTCCAGGTCCTTCCATTGGAATTCAATGACAGTATTGACAGCCCTCTTGTAGATACATTCATCTCAGTACACAGCTCGCTTTACCAATGGACATTCACTTTAAGATACCGTGCGCCTTTTTTTTATTTTTTATTTACAATGACAATCGTTGGGTTAAATTTTTCCGCATTCGTCAATTGAAAGTCGATGATCAGCTACCGTTAGTAAATGCCCGCTTGAATACTATGTCTTCAATATTTCTCATCATGCCCTCGGTCACGCTTCAGAAAAACCATCTGTTCCAATATTATAAGGTAATGAAACTGCATACACTTACCTGTATTCCATCTGATTCAGTAATATACGATTTTGTTTCTTTTTAAATAGAGACAGCAAGTAACGTTGTTGTGAACTCTGGTGATGAGTCAGACACACACATCTCTATTAGCTCTGATGATAATACAGATAAGGTCCATGAAGTTCGAATGATGTCACAAATTATACTCCCTCCGTCCCACCCCAATTGTCTTGTTACTGTTGGGCACGGGAATTAAGGTAGAGTTGGTTTGTGAGTATATGGTGGGATCCACATAGTTGTTGGAGGGGAAAATTATTTCTATTTCTAGAAAGAAGACATTTGTAATGGGACATCCAAAAATAGTAATTAGGACATTTGGAATGGGACGGAGGGAGTAAAAAACACCTAGGGTACACACACAAAACACGCCCGAAATTTAATGACTCATTGAATAATCCTACTCTTAATGTTCTGGAGACTTATGTGCTTGTATTCCGCCGTGCTACTTCTTACCCTGAATCTCCATTGTTATTAAATTAATTTCGTATGTATCTTTTAAATTCGTGTATTTCGCATTTGTTTTTGTTGCTTTGCGGGTGTTAGGAAATTTGAGCTCTAAATAAATTTTATATTGTTTGATTTTGGCTTCCTCAACCCTGCGTACTTGCCTTGTAAATTAAATATAACTAAACTTCTTTCAACATAATAAGTATCATATAAGGAAACCACGTGCACCCACCTACAATTATTTCTTCTTTCTCCATGGACAGTTGTAAGCCCTAAATACGGTGTGCATCACACAGTTAAAATTGCTAGTACATTACTAAGTAGAATAGATTCTAACTTTTGTAATGTACAATCCGTTTTGGCTCAATTGCAAACAACAAAATATTAAATACATCATTATTGTTTCTCTTCAACGCATTATGTGGGACTTTTAGAGCAGTATGCAATGGTATTTCTTCCCATAGCAGAGAACTACAACATTATATATACGAAAAAAATCAATATTCATGGAACTGACATGTGACATAGTTTGAAACACCTATCTATTTATTGTTTTTATAGTATTTTTAATTTTTAATATATATAAAAGTATTTTTTATGATTTTATATTACATAAAATTTAACTCTCTACATGTACAAAATGAGTATAATACTGAATATATTTTGATAAAGTAATAAATTAATTATAATATTATAATATTAAAAATATAAACTTTTATAAGTGTTAAATGTTCACTGCTAATTTGGAAATATTAAATAATAATAAAATATTTAATTTATTACTAAATAAATGAATAAATAGTATATACTTCCTCCGTTCCTTTTTATTTGACATAGTAGGAGTTTTGTTACTGTTTATTGAGTAACTTTGATTCGATTTTTAATAAAGTTATATATGACAAAAAATAGTCAAGTGAGATCTTGTTAGCTTCGTCTAATCGCATAGATTTAGAATATCAAAGTTTCATAATTTTTATTGTACGCAATTTGAGTTATTGAAGGTTGAAAGTATGCATTGGATTGCGTGAAATGTGGGTACGTGTCAATTAAAAAGTTACGGAGCTAGTATTTTATAATAATATTATTATTATTGATGATAAGATAAATGTGATAAATATTTAGATTTAATTATGTGGTGAAAAAATAATAAATGTTTCAATATGAATTCTTTGTTTTAGGTGAAAATTTCATATCAATTCTTGAATCTATAAGTAGTTCTGAAATTGAGGTGGCACTGAGCTGTAAAGAGGGGCGGAACTATTGAAAGAGATCACTGTTACGGATGATCTTAGACTTTGAATCGCTTAGTCTTATTCACTTTTACTTCATATAACCACCTATGAGTTGTCACACCTATTAAATCTATCAATGGCATATGATGTTTTTTAAGAGAATCTTTCTTCATACGATTCAAGATTAATAGCCAAGTAAAGAGTGTTCTAGCAATCTAGGGTGCATTTAGGAGAATGATATATCAAAAAATGGAATTCCAGAGAGATAAAATTAGGTTAGTGAAATAATTGATTATTTTAATTCTTTCCAATAAAATTGATTATTTTGATTGGTAAAGAAAGAATTCAATAGAGATATAGAACATCGAATCAATGCTTTTGGTTATTATAGATAGAAATTGTATAAATTTTATTTCAAGCTTTATTTGTTCTCAACCATAAGTCTTTTTATAACCATGGCTAATTCAAATAAAAATACATAATAAAAAGCACAAATTAACAAAAAAAACCCTAAATTAACAAAAAAATAAATCATAAAAAAATGCATATAAATAAAACGCCAACAAAAATAAATGCACTCCTCCCAATGAGAATGGTGGGGGGACACACAAATAATGGAGTGATGATTGAGAAATTGGGGTAAGAAATGGTGAGAATCGATTTCCCATTCCAAGGCCTTATTCTCTATAATTCTACGTTTTTCTTTAGAGAGAATCAAAAGTAAGGAAAGATATTTGTCTTAATACTCAACTCTGGACTCTCTTATGTTACCAAACAAGAAAATTGAGCAGCATATAAAGTGGAGGCACCTATGTTACAGACGTGAATATGCTCCCGTCTTCGCCCTTACCCTCTGATAATGGAAACCCTAGCCAACAACCTGGTAACTTCATCTTCAATGAAAACCCCAAGATCTCCTCTAGGGACATGGTCCTTGAAGGGAAAAAAGCCTCTCCTCCACTCAAAGAAGATGGGAATACCGAAGGCATGGTCGCCCTAGACTTCATTGACAATGACATACTCAAGCCAAGAATTACTGTGGCGCCTAAGATCAAGGAAAGGTTGTGCAAACCATGGGAGGATGCCATCATTGTATCGTTGTTGGGAAGGAGAAATATCGGCTACATGTCGCTGCATGAAAGACTCAACCGGTTATGAAAGGTACAAGGTAACTTCAAAATGATTGAACTAGAACACTGACTTTTTTTTAGTGAAATTTGATCGAGTGGGGGACCGAACTAGAATGCTCAATGGGGGCCCATGGATGCTATTCAACAGCCACCTGACCATTACCCCTTGGCAGCCTAACTTCACGGTGGATTCGGAAAGACCTCGCAAAACCATTGTCTGGGCAAGGTTCCCAGGCCTCGGTACGGAGCATTATGATGAAATCATTCTTCAAGAAATCGCCAGAGCATTAGGGACACCAGTCAGGGTGGACGACATCTCAAAGAATGCACACCGGGGAAGATTTGCAAGGGTCTGCGTTGAAATCGACCTCCAGAAACCTGTTGTATCAAGCATCTTGGTTGGGGATTTTTGGCAAAAGGTATCTTATGAAGGCCTTCATCACATGTGCTCATCATGTATGAGGTATGACCATGCTCAATCAAGTTGTACCTTTCAGGCGGGCCCGGAGGAGAAGAATGAGACAGAAGAGGATTTGGCAGGGAAAAGGACGATAGGTAGTGTTGACTTTCCCAAATTGGGACCAAACGTAAACCAAGATAAGGAAATGCAGAGACAGCTACTACTGAGTACAACACCAAAATGGTTATTGAGGGAACAGAGGGAGGGGCATCATAGAAAGCTGCTGATCACGAGTTGATCTCGATTATCCCATCCCAACCCAACAATGGGGAGTGGGTTAAGGTGAGCAGGAAGAAAAAGAATGGGCCTAATAAAAAAGAGAACAAAGGAAAGGGAAGTCCATTTTGGTTACAAGGCCCGACGCTCTGAAGTTGGAGCCTATTTCCCTAGGTCCAAAAGGAAGAAATCCAGCCCAACTCTTAATTGCTCGTCGGGAGGCCTTTGGGAATAGACTGAAAGCAGCAACAAAGGCACTTGAACAGAGGGCCAAACCTAAGAACGAAAAAGTTGAGGGTGAGATCGTGGCAAAGCAAGCTCGCAAACTTTCAGCGGTGGAGGAAGACAAGCCGGTAATATTTGAAGAGAGCTCAGCTTTGGAGGATGAGGGGGACTATCAGGATGAGGGATGACTATCTGTTCTCTCCCAATCGTTTTTATGATTTTTACAAATTACAAATTTTTGGCGTGGAATGTCGGAGGTGTAGCTGGAAATGCCACCAGACGCATATTGGTCGATAATCTCTGGTCACTCTCTAGACTTGGTGACTATTTTAGAACTGTATGTGGCGTTCGATAATTTAGCTAATTTCTTCTGTGTGTTGGCTATGAAAAATGATGTATTCCAGGAGGATTTCTTTACCGCTTGGGCTTTTCCTCTGAATCTTGTCGGAAGGAATTGGATGTGGATGCGCTAGGCGTTTGGCTCCATAGGCATTAGGTTTATCTTTTTCGCTTTCCTATATATAGCGATATGGTTAGGACCTCCCTGTTTTGGTCCTAATTTTATTTTTATTCTCTGGCTTCAGTTCATCAAAAAAAAAAAAAAACAAGAAATTGAGCTTAATTATATTTTTCTAAACATAATTCTCTAGAACAGACGAACCCTAAGAATTTGAAATTTGTAGTTTTTTCTTTCGGCTATCTTGTGAATAGAGGGAAGATGGGCTTCTTGTGAAATCTGCTCTCCATGGAAGCAATTGATTCTATAAATTTGGGCTGGGCAAAATTCCAAAAGCCCATTCAATTCGGCCCAACCAAAAAAATTTTCTCAGGGCAGCCTCTAGGGTTTTGGGGAGCTGCTGCTATAAGTTTCGATGTATCTGTAGAATATGATCATTTGATTCTGCCCTTGGTTCTTTGGCGCTTCCGATACATTATACAGCAGGTACGATTTTCTCCTAAATGTGTAGAATGCTTTTCTTAATGTTAGGCTTTGATTTTGGGGTGTATATACGAAGAACTCTTTAATTTTTCCACGAAACTGTGATTTTCGAATTTCTCTAGCTTGAGGGTTCTTCCTTTTGATGTTTCTACTCATGGAATTGGTTATAGTGATTGTTGTAGGTTGTTTGTTAATCATAATCAATGCTATCGTTTTCTACAGATACCGCTGTCATCTATGAGATTCTGAAACATCTTAAAATTTATGTTTGTTGTATACTTTTTTGCCTATTTGATTGGTTTCTGTTTCGTTTGATTCGTTGCAGTTCAAATCGAAGGACTTGTTTCCCGTTTGACAAAATGTCTGGGTATGTAATTCCGACTTCTCAATTTGCAATTTCATTTCTATTTCTATAGCGTTATATTTGTATGCAATTTCGTTGCTTTGAGTTCTTTTATTCTGAAGCCAACGTCTTGATGGGTTGGTATGATAAACTTGAAAATTATGAGTGCTCGAATATGACAGATCTATATCCGGATTTTCGATTTTTTTTTTTCTGAAACTTTTATATGTTTTAACTAAAAATGGAAATTTTTATTTAGATAAATTTTGCATTCTGTTTGGCAATCAATGTATTAGAACTTGCAGATCTGGTCTGTATTTTTTGAAACATTTTTGGAAAATTGTTTAATTTCAAATCAGAATTCATTGATTCCCATATTATGAAATCATACATTCTCACTTCGAAATTAAATACCTCAATCCAAATAAAACCTGAAATCACTCCATTTCTGTGTTGAATGCCTGCATATTTGTGAATCCTTCTAACTCATTTTGTTGATGCGCTCTGCAGTGAAGAACCTGTTCCTGTGGAGGCCGCACCTGCTCCCGTGCTGGGTGAGCCAATGGATATCATGACTGCCTTGCAACTTGTCCTCAAAAAGTCATTGGCCCATGGAGGTCTTGTCCGAGGCCTTCACGAGGGTGCAAAGGCCATTGAGAAGCATGCTGCCCAGCTATGTGTGTTGGCTGAGGATTGTAATGAAGCCAACTACATCAAATTGGTGAAGGCCCTCTGTGCCGACCATAATGTGAACCTTGTAACCGTCCCAAGTGCCAAGACTCTTGGTGAATGGGCTGGTGTGAGTGCATTTATTGTCCATTTATTAATGGCATAGCATATGCAAATCTTAAACAATGTTATTGAAGCCTATTGTTGTTCAAAGTGTTGTGCCAATTACCTGATTTGCTCCCAACAACAATGGTGATGACGGATCATCTTGAGCCACTTGTTGCTCTTGTTGTGTGCAGACACATGGAGATAGTATTTGAATTGTAGTGTTGAATGTTGTTTTTGCAGTTGTGCAAGATTGATTCAGAAGGAAAAGCCAGGAAGGTAGTGGGAGCCTCTTGTGTTGTCGTGAAGGTATAACATACCAAATCTGTGTTTTGATCCAGTTTTAAATGAATATATGTTCGTAATATCTATTATCTCATATAGGATTTCGGTGAGGAAAGCGAAGGGCTCCACATTGTTCAGGAATATGTCAAGTCTCACTAAGAGATTGAAGCAAATGAACAAAAGTGCAATTGGGAGAAAGGCAGAGGGACATCAGATACTAGTCTCTGGTTAATTATGATTGTTTTGATATTTTGAAACTATGATACCTTTGGCAAATTTTGGTTTTGAGATTTTGGGACACTAGTGTTTTCTACATAGTTTAGTTTCTGTGTTACTTTTTGATATTGAATGACTCTTTCTAAGCTTACTCGGGCTTTTAATTTAATGTTTCTATTCTCATACTCCATTTTTTGAATAATTGGAACATTTGTGTATATCACGCAATCCAATGCACATTTTTAACGCTTAATAATTCAAATTGTGTAAAAGTAACAATTATAAAAACTTGATATTCTAAAACTACACGGTAAGACGAATCCAACAAGATCTCACTTAATTATGTTTTATCTTATACAACTGTTAAAAAATTGAACCAAAGTTACTCAATGAATAGTAAATACTATTCATTTGTTCCAATTTTAAGGAAACGGAGGAAGTATTTTCAAGTTAAAATTGGAATCTTTGTTTTCTGTGTTATAAATGCGGCCTATTCTTGCATCCTATAGATCCAATGCTTGCACTATGCTTGTTGGGGATTTTTAGTATTGCCATGCATCAAGGAATCATTCTCAAAATATGCAAAAGAAAGAAGTTCAAAAACAAAAGATAGGGAGGCAAGAGCCCCAAATTAATACGATGGGGGAATCAACGTCGATATGTAACCAAGTTCAAAAGTGCAAACCATTTAGAAAATGGGAATGCAAACCATTTAGAATATGGATTCTCATCCATCCCTTCAGTAATACAACCATGGTTTAAATCAAGATTATCAAGATTTGTAGATCTTAGTTGGTATCGTTTTTGTTTTGTAAGATCGTATGATCGAATTTAGATACTAAGATTATACTATCAAATTGCAACAATAGATAAAAATAATCTATATCATCATCATCATCATCATCATTAACTTCATATCTAAACAATAATGGTATAAAAATATGCTAAAATCTTTTATATAGTATCTTACATGCAACATCATTTTCTTCTTAAGACAAGTGATATAATATGTTTTTTACTTCTCATTTTTTAGCCTTACGTCTATAGAACCTCCATTAAGTGTTGTTGGTGTATTCATGCTTATCATCATCATCATCATCATCATCACTATTTATTATTATTATTATTATTATTATTATTATTATTATTTATTTATTTATTTATTTTACTACAACCCAAAACTGTTGTGTGGATTTTCTCGTCCAAAATCTCTTTTATATAATATCTAAACAAAATCTTGTCTATAGTATCTTACCTTCAACATCATTTTCTTCTTAAGACGTGATATAATATGTTTTTTACTTATCTCATTTTTTAGCCTTACGTCTATGGAACCTCTATTAAGTGTTGGTGTATTCGTGCTTATGATGTTTATAATCCGGCAAGATATAATTGTGGTCTTGTGGTCATTTGAATGTAACCGTCATGGTGTAGAGGTTAGTTATCTAAATTTTTTTTTGGTGCTGTTTTGTTATTTTTTTTTTAATGCATATTTCATATTTCTAAATGTAGTGCTCATTTTCATATTTTGTTTGTTTTAGGGCACATGTTTCTAAATATAGTGTTCCAATAGGAACCCGATGATGAATTGTCCTCAATCAAATTGCAGTAAAGAGATGATGGTAATTGACATCTCTTTTGTAAATGATTTCAGCATTTTATGGTGAACTTGAAAACTCTTTTTTGTTATATTATATGATCGTGTATTGTTTTATTTAATTTTTCATGGATGTGATGCTTTTGGTTTCATCTCTTTTGGTGTTCAATGATTCTTTTTCCTCTTGTATTGTTTGTTTTTTTTATGAAAATGAAAATCCACCTTCTGTATTTTGGTAATGGTTGTATTGAAATATTATTAATAATTATGGGAGATTTTCATATTAGTTGTAATCTTTCCGTTTAACAAGTATTTGCACTTTTTTATGTGATATGATTTTTTTATTCTTTTCTGAATAGCCTGTACAGTCTAGAAAAGAGTGATGGGAGCCAATGTCATAAAATTACAAAGAGAATAAAGGGGAGAGATAAGGACCGGATAGGGAATCGAACCCAACCTTGGGATTCATACCACCTATTTTTCGTGCATCTTTGTAAACTTTTGAACTACGTTATGGCTTGATCCCTTTACCGGGTACATAGGCAGCTTAGAAGTCTTAATTCTAAGTTCAGTCACAAAATAATAAAATAAACAAAAGACCTTAGCACGAGAAAAGCCGAAACACAACTTCGAGGACGAAGTTGATTCATAAGGAGGGTAGACTGTAATACCCGACAATTTTACAACATAAATAAATAAATAAATACAATAAATAAATATAATAAATAAATAAATATAATAAATAAATCAGCAAATACATTAAATAAATAAATATAGAAGAAATAAGAAATGAAATTAAAAGAGATTTAAGTAAACAAAAGAAATTAAAATTAAATAAAGTCAAATAAGTCGTTACACGAGTATCCGATATAAATGAACTCGAGAACTCGAGTCCAAACATAAATTATACGGGGTTCCTATTTCGTAAACCCGGAGAGAGTCCGGAAATTGGAATCCGGGAGCATAGAGGGATAGAAACCCGAAAGAGAGGCGGAAAAGCACGACGGATCGCACGACCCGCCCGGACCGGAGTCCAGGCGCTAGCCGCGCACTGACCGCGCGCTAATGATGGGAAACGCGCGCCAACCCCGCGCCACACGACAGATTCGCCCGTTGCGCGAATCTCTCGCCCGAACGCGGATTTTTCGACTTTCGGTTGAACGTCTCTCGACTTAAGACCCTTAGGGTCAGACTTTGGACGCCCTAGGACTTAGACATCTATAAATAAACCCCCTCGGAAGCTTAAACTCTTTTTCAAAACCCTACGTTACTCTCTACACACACAAGTCGAAATCCCGGAGTCTACGAAGGCATCGAACACCAAGGCAGCAGCTTTGGATGAAAATCAAAGGATCTCCGACGTGTGGTAAGTTCTAGTCCATCAGATTCTTCTTAGTTTCAATCCAAAAACGGATTCTAACCCCGTCTCTTTCCTCTCTACACCTTGAATTGGATCTAGAACGTAGAACCCGACGAACGGAGAGGAGAAACAGTGATCTGGAAGCCACGCCTCCGAAATAGACATTCCGGACGTTAAAAAATCAGTAAGTTAACTCTTACATGGTTTTGGGATGAATTAAAACGTTCGAAACTAAAAGATTTAACAAGAACTCGTAAATCTGCCAACTTATATTTTCTACCGACGCAACAGTTTTGATGAATTTTTCCGAACCTTAAAACAACTTCAAACGGAAAAACTTAAAACACAAAAAACGTTTCTAAGGCTTAGATCTATCTACTGTAAATTTTTGAGAATATTTAGAGACGATTTGATATGTGAAAACCAACCGAAACCGAACTGCTTGAATCTAGATCTTGAAATTCTTGACAGAACTTAGGTATGATCTTGATCACGTTTTTGACATAGGTTCCAGACCGATTTAGATCTTTGGCCGAACATGAAAATTGTAGATAATTGTCTTAAGATGGTCTCTGTAAAATTTCATTAAATTTGGAGTTGAATTACTATGGTAGAATTCGAAATCTTTAGACTGTGACATATAAAATTCGGACAGATTTGTGGTTCTGAGAAAATTAGTGTTTTTGACCTATTTCGGTATCTCGGATTGAAAAAGTTAAAACACAAAAGTTTTAGATCTCGACGTTTTTGAGTCCATCGTGAAATTTTAGAATTTTTGGAATTAAATCTGATTTTAGACGAATTTTAGAGTAAACTGTGATTTACCGGAAACAAAATCTTGAAATCTTGTTGAAACATGGAATTAGCCTTTAGGGTTGAAATGAGTTGAGATACTATTTTTAAATAATGATAATTGAAGTCAGATTTTTAAAAATTAAATTTCCTTACAAACTTGATAAATAAAAATTATGGGTGAGTGTTCTGCAGGGTGCCCCCTAACGATTCACTTCGTGTCTTAATGGACGATGGTGACCCCGCGCGCTAAACTTGAGATATAATATTGCCAAAATGGCGAAATATAGAGCCTACACTCTCGAGAATATCCACATTGATTTCCCGAGGCTCCGGAGTGATACTGGGTATGGCTGATACGGTTGCGGCTGCCGGGCTACCGGCTAAACTTGTTGATATCGCGATGCTATCGTGAAACTTTGAAATACCGAATCTGGGATGTAATGGGGATATTAAATTAAATTAAATTGAATTAAATTATGTTTGTTGCCCAACTAAATTATTTAAATGCTTTATTTAATTATGGCTATTATTCTAAGTCATGCGAAATGTGTTATTAAATAGAGCCTGAAACAAATTATGCTATTGGATAGTGATTAGATTAAATTGAATATTATGTTATTATCATGCTTTGAGTTAATTATTAAATTAATGGCTTTTAAACCCTACGATCATGCATGTGTTAACTTACTCAGCAAGTTGTGCTGACCCAAACCATTTTTATTCCTTTTCTTACAGAGTATGTGGAGTGAGCATGTGTGAGCACGAACCATGCATGGGGTTTTTGGGAAACATTATTTTGCTTTTAAATTCGTACCTTAGACTATATTATGAACGGGCCTGTTTAACCCGTGTTTTGGCCATGTCGGCCCTATTTACATTTTCCGCTGCGATACTATATTAAAACAATTATTTCTGCTGCGCTATGATATTATTATTTTCGAATTATATTGTATGGGCTATTTTGAATGATTTAAATGTTTTAAATACTGCAATACCTAGCCTTGCATCTCTTTAGTAAGCTCGGAGAAACCGTGTCTTACTAGGGAGATGTGGCGGTGACATCCCGACCTGGGTGACCAAAAACCGGGGTGTTACAAGTTTGTATCAGAGCCCGGCTATTTTTAAACTACTATTTTTAAACCATTATTATTTTTAAACTATTATTAGTATTTTGACTATTATTTTAAATTTTAAAGTATTATTTCCATGGAAAATTTTTATTTTAAACCCCATGGGAAAATATATATATATGGTGCATTAAATTATTATTTTTGGGGGGAATCATCATTTGCATTTGCATATTGCATCTCTCCTATGAACTTAGAATCTTGGCAAAACTTGAACTTAGAATCTCGGCGAATTGAACTTAGAATCTTGGCAAAACTTGAACTTAGAATCTCGGCGAATTGAACTTAGAATCTTGGCGAAATTGAACTTAGAATCTTGGCGAATATTAACATAGATCTCTTGCTTGCGCTAGATGGCTAGTCAAGACATGATGCAGTTGATGATCAGGATGATGAGCGTTCATCTTGATTCCCACCAAACCCTAGAGCAAATGAAGTACCGTATGGCTCAATTGGAGGCCAATTTGCACCACATGGGCAACTTGAGAGAGGCGGATCATCACCGCATAAACCAACTCGAACACCAAGTCCAAACCCTTACTACACAAAACTTAATACTGAAGGAACACATCGATGCACATGGGCAAGACTTAAACACTATCTTTGACGATCTACTGCCGCCGAGTTCGGAGGAGGATCCCGCCACCCCACCGGAGGACGTCTTGAGACGCTAGAGATTCTATTTTTAGTAGATACTATTTTGCTAGGAAAATATTTCCACCTTTGTACTAAAATTTCTTTTGAGATAATAAAATGCCCGATTTATTTACAACAAATCGAAAAAAAAAAAATTTCGGACAGATCTGTCCGCACGGAGAAAAAAAAAATTCGAAATGAAACAAATTAAAATAAAACCCCCCGAGGCGCCGTATGCTTCTTAGTTCGATCGAGCACCCCGTGCTAAATTACAAAAACACATATACATTTAGAGAAATTGCGTAGACTATATGCTAAATTCATAAGTCCTAATCCACCCTATTTGTACCAGAATGGCACCCAGAGGAAGAGGAAGAGGAAGAACTCAAACCGCTCCCCAAACCACTACCGAAACACCTACCGAAATACCTCCAAATGTCACGGAACCGGCCCAACCTGAGGAGGAACAACCCCAAGGTGCGCAGGACGCCCCCGCACCGAACAATGTGGGCGATCGTCTTAGGATGATAGAGGAGGTGTTGATTGCGCTCGGAAACGCGCAAGTCAACCAGGGTCAAGCTGCGGCGGTACCTCCGCCCCAGGCTCGCCCTAACTATCTGGCAATGGTGAATCCCTACCAGCCACCCCACTACGCTGGTGAGGAGGATCCAGCTAAACTGGAAGAGTGGATCCGGACCTTCGACAAGCTGCTGGGAGCAGTTAAATGTCCGGAAGGAGACAGAGTGCATGTCGCCTCATACTACTTGGGAGGCGAAGCTGACGACTGGTGGCAGGCGACGCAAGCCAAACTGACTGAAGATGACGAGCCCTACTCGTGGATGGAGATGATGGAACTACTCAGGGATCGATTCTATCCCTTGAGTACTAAAGCTGCCATGTACAAAGAGTTCATGTCGCTGAAGCAAGGAGGCCAAACGGTGCAAGAATACTACACACGCTTCAAGGAGCTGGTGAGGTTCGCACCAAGGCTAGTGCCTACTGATGCGGAAAAGGCACAGAAGTTCGAGATGGGTCTGAACCTGTCTGTTCGCGAGGTGATCGCGGGGGTACACTACCCCGATTTGCAAGCTGTGTATGACCGCGCCGTGGCGGTAGCACGTGTGCAGCAGTTGAAGAGAAGGGTGAGTGGGGAGTCCAGCAGGGGTCCCCAAGACAAGAGAAGCCGGGACTCAAGGAACGAGACCAACACTGGAAGGAACGAACAGCGCAGAGGGTCGAATAGGCCCCAGCAAACCAACAATGGGAGGAGGTTCAAACAGGAAGATCCGGTACCACCCTGCCCGAGATGTGGACGACCCCATCTGGCGAGGGGATGCCCGCAACAGGGTGCGTGCTACCGATGTGGCCGAATGGGTCACGTTCGACGGGATTGCCGGACTAGGCTCGAGAACATAACGAGAAGGGACGATTTGGTCACGGGGCAAGAACAGCCTCAAAATCAAAACGGGCGAAACGGGAATAACCAGGGGTACAGACCCCCTCAAAATAGGCCACCGAACCAGAATCAGAACCAACGACCTCCGCCCCCTCAGAATCAAAACCAACAACAAAATCAGCAGCCGAATGCGAATCAGCAGGGCAATCAGGGACGCCCTATGGGGAGACATAACGTGGTGAATCAAGCAGACGTGCCTGCGCAAGGAGAAGTGATGGCAGGTACATTTTATGTTTTGAATACGCCCCTTAGAATTCTGTTTGATTCTGGAGCTAGTTGCTCGATTATAGCATCAAGGATAGTGCGTGAGTTAGATCTACCTAAGTGCGAGAGAATTAGCTTAGGAATTCAATTACCTTCTGGACAAGTAGTATCTTGCTCTAAACGATATAACTGAATTCCTATAGTGATAAAGAATGTAGAATTCTTCGCGAACTTAGTAGAATTTAACTTAAGAGACTTTGACATCATACTGGGGATGGATTGGTTATCCCAGTATAAGGCGGTGATCGAATGCCAAAAACAAAAGATCACCTTGTCAAAAAGTAGGGGAAAGAGAGTTATCTTTTACTCTCAGTCCCCTAAGAAGAGTAACAAAATCGTTAGCGCACTTAAACTAACTTGATGCGTAAGGGGTATGAACTATATGCGTGCTATGTGCACAACCTTGAGGCGGAAGAGAACAAGGTTGATAGCATACCAGTGGTAAGAGAATACCCGGACGTGTTCCCTGAGGACGTTCCGGGCATGCCACCTGAGAGAGATCTTGAATTCACTATAGATCTCATTCCGGGGACAGAGCCTGTCTCAAAGGCTCCGTACCGGATGGCACCACTGGAAATGAAGGAGTTAAAGGAACAACTCGAGGAACTGTTAGGAAAAGGCTACATAAGACCGAGTACGTCCCCCTGGGGAGCACCCGTTTTATTTGTCAAAAAGAAAGACGGAGGACTACGTCTTTGCATAGATTACCGAGGATTAAACCAAGTGACCATCAAGAATAAATACCCCATACCGAGAATTGAGGATCTATTTGATCAACTGAAGGGAGCTTCAGTATTCTTGAAGATCGATTTGCGATCCGGGTATCATCAATTGAGGATCGCCGAGAAGGACATCCCGAAGACGGCGTTTCGAACGCGATATGGCCATTACAAGTTCACAGTGTTATCCTTCGGGTTAACAAATGCTCCGGCCATGTTCATGAATCTCATGAACAACATGTTCCGAGAATTGTTAGATCAGTGCGTCGTAGTGTTCATCGACGACATCCTGATCTACTCAAAGAGCGAGGAAGAGCATGCCCAACACTTACATCAAGTGTTAGGAATCTTGCGAAGAAATCAGCTATACGGCAAGCCGTCGAAATGCGATTTCTGGTTGAAAGAAGTGGCATTCCTCGGACACATAGTATCCGCTGATGGAGTATCAGTGGATCCGGCAAAGGTTTCTACCGCGACGGAGTGGACAACTCCAAAGAGTCCAACGGAAATAAGGAGTTTCCTTGGATTAGTTGGGTATTATAGATGATTTGTGAAGGACATTTCAATGATTGCACGTCCTTTGACCCAGCTACTGAAGAAAGGAGCAAAATACGAGTGGACCGAAGCGTGTGAGACTGCGTTTCAAGAACTTAAGAAACGACTCACAACCACACCCGTATTAACACTACCATCAGAGAATGATGACTTCGAAGTTTACAGCGATGCTTCGAAGGAAGGTTTAGGTTGTGTCTTGATGCAAGACTCGAGAGTCGTAGCGTATGCATCACGCCAACTGAAACCTCACGAGGAGAATTATCCGACACATGACCTGGAGTTGGCAGCGGTCGTTTTCGCTCTAAAGATATGGAGACATTATCTTTATGGGCGGAAGTGTCGAATGTTCACCGACCACAAGAGCTTGAAATATATATTCACTCAGAAGGAGTTGAATTTGAGACAGCGAAGGTGGTTGGAACTTATTAAAGACTACGATTTAGAGATAGCATACCACGAGGGGAAGGCGAATGTGGTAGCCGATGCCCTAAGTCGGAAAACCCAACACGTGACAAACTCGTTGGTAATTCCGCCGGCATTGTACATGGAGTTGGCAAGATTGGAGTTAGAACTTGTGCATCCTGGCACAGTGAAAGAAACGATCAATGCCATGGTCGTAGGAACTCCAATATTGGACGAGATTCGACTCGCTCAACCGGGCGACCCGAAACTCGAGAAGATAAAAGGGTATATTGCCGAAGGAAAGGCAATAGGATTTGCTGTCCACGAGGATGGAAGCATCCGTTTTAAAGGGAGATGGTGTGTGCCCCTTAAATGTGCCGAGTTGAAGCAAAGGTTGATGGAGGAAGGGCACAACACGCCATATTCCGTACATCCCGGAGGTGACAAGCTATACAAAGATCTGAAGAAGATCTATTGGTAGCCGGGAATGAAGAAGGAAGTGGCAAACTTCGTGGCGAAATGTCTCACCTGCCAAAATGTTAGGGCAGTGCGACATAAACCCTTAGGACTGATGCAACCACTAGAGATTCCAAGTTGGAAGTGGGATAGCATCTCGATGGACTTTGTCTCGGGATTACCCCGATCACCTAAAGGCATGAACAAGATTTGGGTGATTGTGAATAGGCTAACGAAGACGGCCATATTCATCCCAATGAAAGACACGTGGACTATGGACCAATTGGCCCGAGCCTACATTGATAATGTGGTACGACGACATGGAGTACCACATGATATAATTTTCGATAGAGACAGTAGATTTGTCTCTCATTTCTGGACGGAGTTACAAAAAACTCTCGGTACTCAAATCAAAATGAGCACCGCATTCCACCCGATGACGGATGGACAAACCGAGAGGACAATCCAAACACTAGAAGACATGCTGAGAGCATGTGTGTTGGAATTCAAAAGGAATTGGGAATCTCATTTACCCTTAATTGAGTTTTCCTATAATAATAGCTACCATGCTAGCATCGGCATGGCACCTTTCGAGGCGTTGTATGGACGAAAGTGCCGAAGCCCGTTGAGCTGGGAAGAAAACGATAAGTCCGTGGTGGTGGGACCACAACTTATCGAAGACATGGCTCAACAAATCAAAGTGATTCAAGGAAAAATGAAAGCCGCTCAAGACCGTCAAAAGAGTTATGCCGACGTGAGACGACGAGACCTAGAATTTCAAGTGGGAGATAGGGTCATGCTAAAGATATCACCCATGAAGGGGGTGATGCGCTTTGGCAAGCGAGGGAAGTTAAGTCCTCGATATATAGGACCTTACGAAATTCTAGAACGAGGCGGAACTCTAGCTTACCGACTGGCTTTACCGCCACAATTAGACCGAGTTCATAATGTCTTCCACGTCTCACAACTAAAGAAGTATGTGCCGGACCCGACACATGTACTTCAACCGGAGATAATTGAGCTCGATGAAGACTTGACTTATGAAGAAGTCCCAGTGCGTATTCTCGACACTAAGGAACGAGTAACGAGGAACAAAACCGTCAAAATGATCAAGGTTCTTTGGTCGAATCACGAAAGTGAGACGGCAACTTGGGAAGTAGAATCCGACATGAGAGAACGCTACCCGACATTGTTCCAAACCGATACCGATACAGTTATGGGGACATAACTGCAATCTTAAGGGGGAGAGGATGTCATACCACCTATTTTTCGTGCATCTTTGTAAACTTTTGAACTACGTTATGGCTTGATCCCTTTACCGGGTACGTAGGCAGCTTAGAAGTCTTAATTCTAAGTTCAGTCACAAAATATTAAAATAAACAAAAGACCTTAGCACGAGAAAAGCCGAAACACAACTTCGAGGACGAAGTTGATTCTTAAGGAGGGTAGACTGTAATACCCGAGAATTTTACAACATAAATAAATAAATAAATACAATAAATAAATAAATAAATACAATAAATAAATATAATAAATAAATAAATATAATAAATAAATCAGCAAATACATTAAATAAATAAATATAGAAGAAATAAGAAATGAAATTAAAAGAGATTTAAGTAAACAAAAGAAATTAAAATTAAATAAAGTCAAATAAGTCGTTACACGGGTATCCGATATAAATGAACTCGAGAACTCGAGTCCAAACATAAATTATACGGGGTTCCTATTTCGTAAACCCGGAGAGAGTCCGGAAATTGGAATCCGGGAGCATAGAGGGATAGAAACCCGAAAGAGAGGCGGAAAAGCACGACGGATCGCATGACCCGCCCGGACCGGAGTCCAGGCACTAGCCGCGCGCTGACCGCGCGCAAATGATGGGAAACGCGCGCCAACCCCACGCCACACGACAGATTCTCCCGTTGCGCGAATCTCTCGCCCGAACGCGGATTTTTCAACTTTCGGTTGAACGTCTCTTGACTCAAGACCCTTAGGGTCAGACTTTGGACGCCCTAGGACTTAGACATCTATAAATAAACCCCCTCGGAAGCTTAAACTCTTTTTCAAAACCCTACGTTACTCTCTACACACAAGTCGAAATCCCGGAGTCTACGAAGGCATCGAACACCAAGGCAGCAGCTTTGGATGAAAATCAAAGGATCTCCGACGTGTGGTAAGTTCTAGTCCATCAGATTCTTCTTAGTTTCAATCCGAAGACGGATTCTAACCCCGTCTCTTTCCTCTCTACACCTTGAATTGGATCTAGAACGTAGAACCCGACGAACGGAGAGGAGAAACAGTGATCTGGAAGCCACGCCTCCGAAATAGATATTCCGGACGTTCAAAAATCAGTGAGTTAACTCTTACATGGTTTTGGGATGAATTAAAACGTTCGAAACTAAAAGATTTAACAAGAACTCGTAAATCTGCCAACTTATATTTTCTACCGACGCAACAGTTTTGATGAATTTTTCCGAACCTTAAAACGACTTCAAACGGAAAAACTTAAAACACAAAAAACGTTCCTAAGGCTTGGATCTATCTACTGAAATTTTTGAGAATATTTAGAGACGATTTGATATGTGAAAACCAACCGAAACCGAACTGCTTGAATCTAGATCTTGAAATTCTTGACAGAACTTAGGTATGATCTTGATCACGTTTTTGACATAGGTTCCAGACCGATTTAGATCTTTGGCCGAACATGAAAATTATAAATAATTGTCTTAAGATGGTCTCTGTAAAATTTCATTAAATTTGGAGTTGAATTACTATGGTAGAATTCGAAATCTTTAGACTGTGACATATAAAATTCGGACAGATTTGTGGTTCTGAGAAAATTAGTATTTTTGACCTATTTCGGTATCTCGGATTGAAAAAGTTATAACACGAATGTTGTAGATCTCGACGTTTCTGAGTCCGTCGTGAAATTTTGGAATTTTTGGAATTAAATCTGATTTTAGACGAATTTTAGAGTAAACTGTGGTTTACCGGAGACAAAATCTTGAAATCTTGTTGAAACATGGAATTAACCTTTAGGGTTGAAATGAGTTGAGATACTATTTTTAAATAAAGATAATTGAAGTCAGATTTTTAAAAATTAAATCCCCTTACAAACTTGATAAATTAAAATTAGGGGTGAGTGCTCTGCAGGGTGCCCCCTAACGATTTACTTCGTGCCTTAATGGACGATGATGACCCCGCGCGCTAAACTTGAGATATGATATTGTCAAAACGGCGAAATATAGAGTCTACTCTCTCGAGAATATCCACATGGGTTTCCTGAGGCTCCGGAGTGGTACTGGGTATGGCTGATACAGTTGTGGCCGCCGGGCTACCGGCTAAACTTGTTGATATCGCGATGCTATCGTGAAACTTTGAAATACCGAATCTGGGATGTAATGGGGATATTAAATTAAATTAAATTGAATTAAATTATGTTTGTTTCCCAACTAAATTATTTAAATGCTTTATTTAAATTATGGCTATTATTCTAAGTCATGCGAAATGTGTTATTAAATAGAGCCTGAAACAAATTATGCTATTGGATAGTTGATTAGATTAAATTGAATATTATGTTATTATCATGCTTTGAGTTAATTATTAAATTAATGGCTTTTAAACCCTACGATCATGCATGTGTTAACTTACTCAGCAAGTTGTGCTGACCCAAACCATTTTTATTCCTTTTCTTACAGAGTATGTGGAGTGAGCATGTGTGAGCACGAACCATGCATGGGGTTTTTGGGAAACATTATTTTGCTTTTAAATTCGTACCTTAGACTATATTATGAACGGGCCTGTTTAACCCGTGTTTTGGCCATGTCAGCCCTATTTACATTTTCCGCTGCGATACTATATTAAAACAATTATTTCCGCTGCGCTATGATATTATTATTTTCGAATTATATTGTATGGGCTATTTTGAATGATTTAAATGTTTTAAATACTGCAATACCTAGCCTTGCATCTCTTTTGTAAGCTCGGAGAAACCGTGTCTTACTAGGGAGATGTGGCGGTGACATCCCGACCTGGGTGACCAAAAACCGGGTGTTACAGTCGGGGTAAGTCCCTATCCCGTTTTGTGTGATATGAAATTGTTACATTACATTAATTTACATGGTTAATAAATTGTATAGTTATTCCTCATATAGTTAATTTCACAAGATTATTTTTTTAAAAAAAAATTTCAATATTTCTTTTTATCTATTTATTTTGGAAATAAAATTTATTGTAATTATGTCTAATTATAAATCGAGGTTACATTTTATTTCGTTTCTTATCAATTCTACACACAATTATGTATGAGTATATAGTAATGGCACAGAATTCATATTATTTCAAATATTTTTTTTTTCAAAATTTACTTTAAAATATATAAAGCGAGAAAATTCTGAGAAAAATAAATAAATATTAAAATATGTCACTACAATAGCCTATTGTTTATCTTAAGCAACTACAAACACCAATTACCAAAGTAGGCACTACAAAAGCGGTGCATTGTAAAGTACGTCAAAAGATCTTATAGTACAGTGCCCTATTTATGTATTGTAAAAATAGGCCACTACAAGACTATTTGGCCTATTTATAGTACAATGTCCTAATTATTTGTGAATCCTTTAGAAAAAAATTGTTAGAGATGGGAACAACTGAAAAAGGAGAACACAATAAGAGACGCTAATAATGAAAAAATGATAATTAGATGCTCTTTGTTGCAATGCTCTTTTGTACTGTAATTGATGATATCAATGCTAAAACTGCTCATATGCTAGGGAATTTGATAGTATTTCTTGGTTTTTGTTTAGTTTTATTTATGTAGTTGAGCAAAATTATTTGGTAGAGGTCTGTATTGGTTATTGAAAATGCGATTTTTGTTTTATGTATTATTGGATTGAGGTTGGAGAGAGTCTTAAGGATTTGTTGAAATGCCCCTAAAATTATAATTGATAATTTTTGGGGTTCAATTTGTACAATTATGCTACGCATTGCACTGAAATTTGCACAAGAAGCTCATGTAATGTAATTAAATTAAAGATTGAAATGTTAGAAGAGAAGGGAAATTTTTCTATAAGACCACTCTAGAATAAACTAGCCTGTACATTGCTCTACTAATGATCTTGTACGGACATGTTTCTGCATACTCTTATTGCATTACATATATTTTCAGTTGTATAACCAAGCATTTTCCTCAACACAATGTTTTGATGGTTGAAACTTTTAACACATTTCGTCAACACGAGTATTTTTCTAAAATATCCCAAGTTAAATCTATTAAAAGAAAAGAGTTATGATTCGTGGGAAAGGAGTTTAAGGATATATTTCACTTTTTATTACTCATGTGGGATACTTTGATTTCAAACGGCGCTGTGGATCTCCCCGGCATGAAACTTTTGACAAATTTCGTGGTGCAGCCGGGATAGACAGTTCAATATTGACCTTCAGTCTGTCACACTGAAGGTCCCCGGCAAAGGCGCCATGAAACTTTTCATAATTTTATGTCATGAAGTTCCTTGCCATGAAACTTTTGACAAGTTCTCACTATATGAGTATTTTCTGAAAAATCATAATCCTGGTTTTCAAATTTTTTTTTTTTATGAAACCAATTTATGAAGATGGAGTTGAGATTAGGGATATATTTATAGGTTGTCACATTTTTATTACTCGTGTTAAGAAACTGTGCCCCTGAAAGTGCACGGTGTCAAAAATTGCAGTAATTTATAGTAAGACCGGATCGTTCACTGGAGGATGTGCGATAGAAGCAGGGCCCACGTCGTTTACTAAGATTTTCCACTCGGTTACTCGATTCAAGTTTTGCATTGGTTTCTAACAACTACTTGACGATAATTTAAACTAGATTATGAAAGCATTAAAATATTATTCTACAAAGCATGGTAAATTTAGTCTAAAAGGCGATTAAATTCTATTCTAAGAAAGCGATAAGAATTATACTAAGAAAGCGAATAAAATTATTCTACGAAAGCGGATTTAAAATGTGACAGAAGGGACATGAAGGAAATAATAAAGATTGGACAAGATTCAGATGAAACATAAGTAAACTTCCATTTTAATACACATATCTTTGTTTGGGGTAGTTCGTCAGTTAGCTAACTCTCATGCTTCCTATACCATGTTCCCTTTAACAGACATGTACTTACAACAAGGATTTAAATGCCCTAAGACCTCAACCTCTAAGATACCACAGATTAATAACTGCCCCTGCCGAGGTATGTTATTCCTCCATGGTGGATAAACAACACCTAACATATCATTAGTTGATATGCCAAGTACTCCTATCGTCCCCCTTGTCACACCCACAGTCCAAATTTGACCCCGAACTAATCCATAACTCTTAAACCTTACAACCGGCGGCCAACCTCTAATTCTTCCGAGTGACCTCTATGAAAGCATTTTAAAGAAAGCGGTAAAGAAATCAGTAAAGAAAGCATTTAAAACCTATCACTCGGAAGTCTTAAAAGATCATCACATTCCGTTAGTATAAAAGAGCCCCTAGTCTTGGTGACCAGATGCAGATTTAGAACTTCCCAAATATCAGTAAGCCACAGGGCTTATAACATCCGGTTAATTATGAGATGCAAACATGAGTGGAACAGACCCATAAAGATATATTCCGAATGCACTCACTCAAGACTCAATTTTAGGCTTTGGTGGGAGAAGATAGTAGTTGAAAGAATACTCAACCCTACCTTAGGAAGGTCAGCTTTTATGCTTCTTCTCAGAACCCTAGGCCCATCAGGGCCCATCCACAGTGCCATGCATTTCTCACATGCTCAAAGCTGCAATTTCGAATGTGGTTCGGTCTCCTCAAGTAGTTCGGTTTAGACCGAATTGGCGACATGAGGTCTTCCTCCTTGATCTTGAGCATGAAATGTGGTGATTCGGTCTATGGGTAGACCGAATTGGCCTTGTCGAATTGATGATGGTTCCTGTTTGGCTTCCTTGCTTTGAGGCAATTCGATCTATGCAATCAATTCGGCCTAGACCGAATTGCATAGATCGAACTCCTTTTCCTTTCTGCTCAGGGTCTTCTCCTTTCCAAGGTGCAATTCGGTCTAGGGGTCAATTCGGTCTAGACCGAATTGCCACAGACCGAATTGGTTGCTCTTCTCTTCTTCAACACTTCTCTTTTTCTTCTTTTCTTCAGCAATTCGGTCTAATAAGCAATTCGGTTTAGGTCGAATTGCGTATAGACCGAATTGATCTTCAACACTTAACCAAAATTTCAATTTGTGGGATTTTCATTCTTTTTCCCATCTTTTTGATTTTTGTGGGCTATTTTATTCTTTTGCCCATCTTTTCATTCCTTTTTCTTTTCTTTTTCTTTTTTTCATGTTTTTGGATTTTTCTAACACAAATGCAATCAAAATTGCATATTTTTGTGTCTTTCATTACCAGCTTATTATTCTTACAAACTTGCATCAATCTGTCGAATTCAACTGCTTTCTCATTAAAATGAGGTGGGATTACGATCAAAATGTCCGTCTCAGACACGGAAATGGATTGGAAATAATGGACAATTTTGGCCATTATCAACATCCTCACATTTAATACTGATCGGCCCCGAGCAGTCAGAGTCAGTTCTCCTAAGAGCATGGACTCTGCAGATTCAATCCATTTGCGTGGCTTCAGAAATTTCATTCTTATTATATTGGGATAATACAATCAAAATTACAAGTATTAAACTCTCTTGATTGCAGTGTTTAATGAAATGATACTTCTCACTTGGATAGGTATACAAATCAATCATTATTGTTAATTTTTCTTGAATATATGTATAGAAAATTTTCATTGGTTTAATTCTTGAATTCAAGCATGACATGAACACTAATCAATCAACGCAGAGCCTCACATATAGTAGAATCGGAAAGTTCACTTACTCTCAAAGTTGGCTTTTATACATACACTCATAATCAAATTCAAATAAATTCTCTCATAAGCTTGCAATTAGACCAACTCGCCACCTACTCATTTCCTCAAATCGAGATCCCGAGGTCTTATTCAAGGGTTATAGCGGGGCATACGGTTGTAACATTGGTATGGAAGGGGATTATTAGGCTAAAAAGTGACATGAATCCATTCCATCATAACTTGGCATGTTTTTTTTTTTTTTTACTTAAAATCTATGATCATCAATATTTCTTTCTTTCTTTTGTTTTTCTTCTTTTCTATTGCATGACATTAGACTTTGTCTAATTTGCTTTGTCAATTGCAATTTATTTCTGTTGAATGAATCTCAACATTTTTTTTTGATCGGTTTATGAATACCGATTGATATTTTTGATGACCATAAACTATAATGCCTTGATGGAATTGATTCGTGTACACTTGGGTTTGATTTTCTTGGTCTTTTTATAAGGCTAGGGAAATATAGTGGTTTCAAAGAAAAAGTAGGCTTAAAGGCTCAACTTGGTTAATCCTAAAGGGAAAATATTTTTGGGTTTGGAATTCAAACGAAGGCCAAAATTTTGGGTTTTTCTAAGTGCCTCGATCATGTACTCGATTTCGGGAATATGGCATGGTCTTGAATCGATCCCAATTGCAAGTTCTAGTGTCCTTTTGTAACACCCGAGGAAAAACAAATTCAAATTGTTTTGAACTACGTCATGACTTGATCCCTTCACAGGGTACGTAGGCAGCTTGGAACTAATTTCTAAGTTCAGTCACGAAATAAATCACAAAATAAATCACGAATTAGATCACAAGGACGATAGGAGGAGTTGGAACCAATTTAGACTAGGCCAATTAGGATACGGAAATGTTGCCAGCGATAAGCCGAACTCGTAACGAGATTAAGGAAAGGATTTCGGACTAGAGACGACCCAAGGAATCGAGCTAACACGTAGAAAATCGATAGGGGAAAGCAAGGAAAGACCCGACGGAACACGCGGACCGCTGAACCGGCCGGTCCGGCCGGCCCGCGCTGTCCGCGCGCCGCCGCGCGGCCACCGCGCGGACGGAGGCGTCGCGACTCCAGGCTGGTCGCGCGTGCTCCGCGCGGGCAAAAGCTTAGGTGCGCGCCACCAGCGCGCCAGAGGTGCTGAAAGTGTAAACTTTCCTTCCATGGTGATTTTCTTGCCAAAAACCATACCCCTAACCTTGGCAACCGAATCCCAGCCTTAGGGAAGGCTATAGGACGGTAATAGGGTGTCCCAAACCCTAGGTTTTCAGAAACATACCAGCCTCCACCCTCAATTTTCTCTCCAAGTCCAAAATCCCTCCGAATCCACTTTCCGGCGAGTATTCCGGCGACGACAAGGCAAAAGGAACCAAGCCCTGCCCTCTAGACTCTTGGTAAGCTATTGTACAAAGTTTCAATTCGTCCATAGATCTCAGAAACTCATATTCTAACCCTTTTTCCTTACTACGATTTCCCGTCGGAAAACGAACAAAAAGCGATCGGAGAAGTTGGCCGTTCGTCGTGACCCTAGGACGTCCGGAAACCCAATCCAGCGACCCCATCCTCTAACTAGGTAAGTTAAAACCTTACTCACAAATTTTCGTGGTTGTTTGTTGTTTAAATCTCGAGATATAGGCTTGTAACAAAAATCGGTTTTCAAAAACCCTATTTTCGTCCAATTTTAAAGACTCGCCAAAAACTCGACCTTCGGGAATTCAAACCGAAAACTTTTCAACATAAAAGTTGTTTCTAACACCTTGATCTATCTTGTGTCCAAATTTCAGCCATTGACATTAAGTTTTGCTATCCCAATTTTCGCCATGAACTTTCTGTATCAAACCGAACGATTCAAATCTGTGACAGATTCCTTCATTCAACTTGATGCATGTTTTTCACCCATTTTTCGAATGATTTAACTTTGCATTTCTAAACAAAAGTTGTAGATAATTGTGTCTAGATTATGCCTACAAAGTTTCACGAATTTTGGTGTTCATTTGATATGTCAATCGGCCAAGTTTTTAGAACTGTTTTGAATTCGTTTTAAGGGCCATGAGTATGCAGTGAGTTGCACTCGATTTTTGAGTACCAAGAATTCATTATTTCCAAAAACTTAAAACATGAAAGTTGTTCCTTAATGTGTCGTGTAGTTACTGTAAAAATTTCACATCGATTGGTTTTGAAATGAATTTTTAATCGGCGTTACACGAACCTGTGACGAAAACAGTTTTTAAGACGTAAATTATTCTTTGCAATAAACTCAAATTTTAACTCACTTCGGAACCCTATTTCCAAAAACTTAAAACATGAAAGTTGTTCGTGTGTGTGTTTTTGAATTACTGGCCAAGTTTCAGAATTTTTGGAGGAAAAACGAATTTTAAATTAAGAAAGGCGTGAACTGCCTCGAATAGGATTTTTCGAACTTGAGAAAACTCGAACTATGAAAACGCGATAACGATCCTTTGATAACTTTGAAATACGAACTTTCGAAAAATCCCGTTCACTAGGCTGAGCCGATCTTCATACTATCATTATCTTTGAGACTGCCTCGTTAGTGGTCTCCTTACTATCTGAGATTGCCTCGTTAGTGATCTCGCGCGCTGTATTTGTGGATCGCCTCGTTAGTGGTCCTACTATCTTTTTGGATCGCCTCGTTAGTGGTCCTATGTTGAGATTGCCTCGTTAGTGATCTCCCGGTATGGTGTCCTCTTCTTAGTTTACGGGATGAAAAGTAAAAGACTCGTGTGAGTGTTTCATTATGCTTAAATCGTATTTATCCTGTCTTTAATTACGTATTTAAATTTTACGCATCTTAAATTATGCTTTAAATTTCGCTTTTTAAATTAAGTTCTTTACTCATGATTTTCCGCTGCTAATAAATCATGTATTTTTAAATTCTCGTACGGTAAGCGAAATCTTTAGTTTAAACACTCGTAACCCCTTTTATTTGTAGTTAGGGATTAACTTACTCAGTATATTTTTATACTGACAACCGTTGTCATTTCCTTTTTTCAGAGTACGTCGAGTGACGCATTGCATATGCACTTGGGGGAAATCATAATGGACATTTTAAATTTCTGCATCGTACTGTTTTTACCGGGTCTGTTAAACCCGAGGATTTGGCCATGTTGGCCGTGATTTTACTTTCCGCTGCACTTACTTTATTTATTTTCCGCACGTGATAATTTCTACTATCGTACTAAGTATTATAAATTTCCGGACCATATCTTGAAATGTTTTAAATCTTTTACATATCCACAAGCCTTGCGTTTCCTTAGCGAGCTCGGGAAGCCGTGTCTTGCTAGGGGAATGCGGCGGTGACACCTCGGCCTGGGTTATCAAATCCGGGGTGTTACAAGTTGGTATCAGAGCCCGGAAAATTTTTAAAGCTACTACTATTATTTTAAACCAATATTTTTAAGCCCAAGTGTTATTTATTTTAAAATTATTTATTTGACTACTAGTACTATTTTTAGCCCAAAAATCTATAATCCTTTTTACATAGCCCAAATCTTAGCCCAAGAAATATTAAATTTTGGCCCACTATAGAGGCCCAACCTTTAGCAATTTATTTTAAACTAAATTTTATGGGGAAGGGACTTGCACTTGCATGTTGCATATAGATTTAAATTTATGCATACCTTAACGTTGCCTGAAAAATGTCTAACTCTAACCTCCCTTGTTGACATTAGATGGCCGAGCCCAACGCGAACATGGTCAATTTGATGGTGAAATTAATGAACGCATACCTTGAGGGCCAACAGCACATCAATTACTTCAAAACGCGGGTAGGACAGTTGGAGGGTAACCTGGCCCATTTGGGTCACCTTAGGGAAACAGACCATCACCACATAACCCAGCTGCAGGAGCAAGTCACACACCTCCAAGCCCAAGTGGCCCAGCTCCAAGACAAGGGAGATGATTTGGAGGAGCAGATAGAGACCATAGGCTGGGAACTGACTAACCTGGCCCAGGACGTGGACGGAGCGGTCCTTCAGAACCCGGGGCCTGCTCCCAATGTCGCCATACCCATCGATGTGTCGAGCGATGATGATGATCCCATCAAGGTCGAGCCTGCCCACTCGTTTTAGATCTAGTGATCCAGCTATGCATTATTAGTATACTTTCCCTTCCGTACTATTAGCAGCGCACCTATTTCTATTTCGAACGCTTGTAAACCAAATTTAATTCTTGAATAATAAAAATACAAGCCTATTTAAATTTACTCCATGCATTTTATTTAGTTCTTTAACTACCATAATCAAGGAGGGAAACCTACAACCAAAAAAAAAAAATAAAAAAATAAAAATATAAAAAAAATATATATATAAAAATAAAAATAAAAATAATAGTAATATAATAATAATAATAATAATAAATGAAAATAAAAACATAATAATAATAATAATAAAGATAATAATAAAATATATACAATACGTAAATATGTACATATAAATAAATAAATTCTAACAACCTTTACAAGAAAACCCTGATAAATTGATACCTATTAAAAGACTAATCTTCGCTCAAAAAAAAAAAAAAAAAAAATTTTCCCTTAAGAGCAACAATATACACTCCACATATAAACTCTAATCCCGCGTATCTTATCACGCTAATTTAACCAAGCGATTTAGTCAAGCAACGGCGTAGGTATTATTGGGCAATCCACACACATGCAGACACTATAGGAAGGTAATAGTAAATCCAGAACATCTCAAACCATAAAATGGACAGAACAATTAAACCATGGTTCTGAAACAGCAGCACACAACCAACACATGTCAAACACCTAACTAAGCGACAACATAACGAAAATATAAATCACGAACACCAGGCAACATCAACGTCCTCATAAGGAGGAGCCTAAACAAAGTACGTCTAAACGCCAAACCTAAACGAAAACACGAAACCAAAGGGAGACATCACTGATCGGGAGGCGGGAACTGTCGGCGCATGAAGTCGTCCATCTGCCGCACATAGGCGTACATGTCGGACATGGTGGCCTGCTGCTGAGCCTGCCTCGTAGCAAACGAGTCCATGCGGGTCTGATAGAGGTCCAACCTAGCGTCGAGGGCGTCATAACGAGCCTGCCCAGCTGCAAACCCGGCGTCCATACCGACCCGCATCTCCTGCATCATCTGCAGCATCTGAATCATCTCCTGCCCCTGAGGTGCCACGGCAGGAGGTGCCCCAGTAGGAGGTGGAACCACTGGAGGAGGGGGTGGCTGCTCCGGTGGTACAACGAGGATCAGGCCGCCGTCATCAGGCTGCGGGCGAAGTGCAGCACGGGGAGCCCCACGACGTAAGGCGCTACGCCGCTCAGCATAAGACGGAATACAGTAGCAACGGCCAGGTGCTAGGTCGTACGGGTCTGTCTCCGGTGTAGTGCGAATCCCCTGTGCCGCGCACAACCCACAGATGAGGTGAACATGGGTAATCACCCTACTCCCTCGTCCTCTGCGCATACCCCGCAAGTTGTCCTCGATGCAAGCCCCTACATTCACCCTACCGTCCCGCGCGGTGAAGCAAATGGTCTCGTAGACGTGGTCCAAGACAATGTGGCTCCGGGACATCGGCCGGACACGCCCGAACCATAGCTGAGCGAGCTCTCGCCAAGGGGAGTCCATCGACGTCAAACGAAGCTCATGACTGTGCTCGAACGTAGGAGGCACTAGGGTGCATAAGGTGTTCCACGCAGGAGCAAGAACGCGCCCCTCAGGCTGGGGCCGGAACACGCCATCGTCGGGCAAGCCAAAATAGACGTTGATCGCCCGAGCACTGAAGTCGAGATAGCGACCACGGACCCATACCCGGGATAGATCGTCACCCTCCCCGAGACCGCCGATGTTGGCAATAACCTCCATAGCCAAATAACCGGAGGCGACGCCCTCGGGGTGACGTGCCAGACCAGTCCACTGTAAATACTCCAAGACCGGACTGACCCTGTCATCGCCCATATGAAGAGGATATATGCCTCTCTCAGGGACGTAAGCCCTGTTTCGACGAAGCTCGTCGAAATAAAAGTCCTGGGCAGCCCTCGTCCTAAACCGGAACCTGTCATGCCGGTGAGGACGCACCTCGTCCGGGAGGCCCCTGAGACGCGGGCCCCTCTGCGCCTCATCCTCCTCAGACTCACTCTCGTCGAAATCCGGCATCGCCAGAGCAGCATGACTGGGGCCAGCCTCATCAGCAACCCGTCTCCTAGTCCTCGGAGGACACATGAGAGACGCCAAAACGACCCACAAAAAGAGCAACATCCTGCAAGTTACCAAACACCAATTATAAGGCTAAGTCCCACACAGAAGTCAAGCGAAAATACGAATAGGGCATTAATAAATAGTTCCAAAGTGAATGTACCGTAAGGACAACAAATCCTACCGTTTACTAAGACCAACCAGGAGGTGACCTAGACAAAGAATATGCTAAAACTAGTGCCTAAACCCTATGTGGCATTTCGTCGAACACGTTATGTGCACAATAAACCAAAACCTAAGTTACTAACAACATACGGAAATCGCCCACAGAACGAAACAATCATTCTAATAACAATACGGCAAATCCTACAGCACTAAACAACGAGGGAACGAACCAATAATCACACCCCAACAGCAACCAAGCATCAATAACTTCATAGCCTTTCTAAGGATTCGAATTCAACAAGAATTTGCCAGAAACATAAACACATTATAACATAAACGTAGGCAAGGCAATAAGGGTAACAACAATTGCCACATACACTTGCTAAATTGCACAAATCAAGCCTAAAAATCACAAACCCCCAATTTTTGTACACAAACCCTAATTTCCTAAATCTCTACACAAATCAAGTCATCCAAAACATAAAAGTTGAAATTAGTAAGTGGGGTTAGTAGACTCGTACCTAGATGAGTGGAATTGAAGTCGAAATCGAGCAAACAAGAAGGTAACTCGCCGGATTTAGAGAGAATTGGGGGGTGCGTTCTCGGATGAGAAATGGGGGAAGTGGCTCGCGCGGAGCGCGAGCCCAATTTTTTTCGAACAGGGGTTGCCGCGCGCTCCCCGCGCGCCAACGCGCGGCCACCGCGCGGGACCCGGGTGGAGTTTTATCTTTCCCGTTCTGCTCAATCTCTTTCGCTATACGCTCCTCGCTGAACCCGGGCATACATTGATAGGGAAATACGTCGACCGGGAGCATCGCCTGGCATTATTCCGGGCAAGGACGGCGGAATTGCCTCACGCCCTCCTTTCGCAGGACTACGGGAAACCCCCGGGACGTAAATACCTAGGGACCCTAAGAAATTCCGTAGGGAAATGAGAACGGCATGTTAACTAACGACCCCACCACCGTTTGCTCGTGACCACAATGTGTTCCACGACCCCCAACTAAAGAAGTATGTGCCCGACACGTCGCATGTACTCCAACCGGACGTAATCGAATTGGATGATGACTTGACCTATGAAGAAACCCCGGTGCAAATACTCGACTACAAGGAAAGGGTGACAAGGAATAAAACTGTAAAGATGGTCAAGGTCCTGTGGTCCAACCACGAGACGGAGACGGCAACCTGGGAATTTGAAGCCGACATGAGGCAACGTTACCCTACCCTCTTCCAAGACGACCCGACCACAGTTATGGGGACATAACTGTATTCTTAAGGGGGGGAGGATGTAACACCCGAGGAAAAACAAATTCAAATTGTTTTGAACTACGTCATGACTTGATCCCTTCACAGGGTACGTAGGCAGCTTGGAACTAATTTCTAAGTTCAGTCACGAAATAAATCACAAAATAAATCACGAATTAGATCACAAGGACGATAGGAGGAGTTGGAACCAATTTAGACTAGGCCAATTAGGATACGGAAATGTTGCCAGCGATAAGCCGAACTCGTAACGAGATTAAGGAAAGGATTTCGGACTAGAGACGACCCAAGGAATCGAGCTAACACGTAGAAAATCGATAGGGGAAAGCAAGGAAAGACCCGACGGAACACGCGGACCGCTGAACCGGCCGGTCCGGCCGGCCCGCGCTGTCCGCGCGCCGCCGCGCGGCCACCGCGCGGACGGAGGCGTCGCGACTCCAGGCTGGTCGCGCGTGCTCCGCGCGGGCAAAAGCTTAGGTGCGCGCCACCAGCGCGCCAGAGGTGCTGAAAGTGTAAACTTTCCTTCCATGGTGATTTTCTTGCCAAAAACCATACCCCTAACCATGGCAACCGAATCCCAGCCTTAGGGAAGGCTATAGGACGGTAATAGGGTGTCCCAAACCCTAGGTTTTCAGAAACATACCAGCCTCCACCCTCAATTTTCTCTCCAAGTCCAAAATCCCTCCGAATCCACTTTCCGGCGACGACAAGGCAAAAGGAACCAAGCCCTGCCCTCTAGACTCTTGGTAAGCTATTGTACAAAGTTTCAATTCGTCCATAGATCTCAGAAACTCATATTCTAACCCTTTTTCCTTACTACGATTTCCCGTCGGAAAACGAACAAAAAGCGATCGGAGAAGTTGGCCGTTCGTCGTGACCCTAGGACGTCCGGAAACCCAATCCAGCGACCCCATCCTCTAACTAGGTAAGTTAAAACCTTACTCACAAATTTTCGTGGTTGTTTGTTGTTTAAATCTCGAGATATAGGCTTGTAACAAAAATCGGTTTTCAAAAACCCTATTTTCGTCCAATTTTAAAGACTCGCCAAAAACTCGACCTTCGGGAATTCAAACCGAAAACTTTTCAACATAAAAGTTGTTCCTAACACCTTTATCTATCTTGTGTCCAAATTTCAGCCATTGACATTAAGTTTTGCTATCCCAATTTTTGCCATGAACTTTCTGTATCAAACCGAACGATTCAAATCTGTGACAGATTCCTTCATTCAACTTGATGCATGTTTTTCACCCATTTTTCGAATGATTTAACTTTGCATTTCTAAACAAAAGTTGTAGATAATTGTGTCTAGATTATGCCTACAAAGTTTCACGAATTTTGGTGTTCATTTGATATGTCAATCGGCCAAGTTTTTAGAACTGTTTTGAATTCGTTTTAAGGGCCATGAGTATGCAGTGAGTTGCACTCGATTTTTGAGTACCAAGAATTCATTATTTCCAAAAACTTAAAACATGAAAGTTGTTCCTTAATGTGTCGTGTAGTTACTGTAAAAATTTCACATCGATTGGTTTTGAAATGAATTTTTAATCGGCGTTACACGAACCTGTGACGAAAACAGTTTTTAAGACGTAAATTATTCTTTGCAATAAACTCAAATTTTAACTCACTTCGGAACCCTATTTCCAAAAACTTAAAACATGAAAGTTGTTCGTGTGTGTGTTTTTGAATTACTGGCCAAGTTTCAGAATTTTTGGAGGAAAAACGAATTTTAAATTAAGAAAGGCGTGAACTGCCTCGAATAGGATTTTTCGAACTTGAGAAAACTCGAACTATGAAAACGCGATAACGATCCTTTGATAACTTTGAAATACGAACTTTCGAAAAATCCCGTTCACTAGGCTGAGCCGATCTTCATACTATCATTATCTTTGAGACTGCCTCGTTAGTGGTCTCCTTACTATCTGAGATTGCCTCGTTAGTGATCTCGCGCGCTGTATTTGTGGATCGCCTCGTTAGTGGTCCTACTATCTTTTTGGATCGCCTCGTTAGTGGTCCTATGTTGAGATTGCCTCGTTAGTGATCTGCCGGTATGGTGTCCTCTTCTTAGTTTACGGGATGAAAAGTAAAAGACTCGTGTGAGTGTTTCATTATGCTTAAATCGTATTTATCCTGTCTTTAATTACGTATTTAAATTTTACGCATCTTAAATTATGCTTTAAATTTCGCTTTTTAAATTAAGTTCTTTACTCATGATTTTCCGCTGCTAATAAATCATGTATTTTTAAATTCTCGTACGGTAAGCGAAATCTTTAATTTAAACACTCGTAACCCCTTTTATTTGTAGTTAGGGATTAACTTACTCAGTATATTTTTATACTGACAACCGTTGTCATTTCCTTTTTTCAGAGTACGTCGAGTGACGCATTGCATATGCACTTGGGGGAAATCATAATGGACATTTTAAATTTCTGCATCGTACTGTTTTTACCGGGTCTGTTAAACCCGAGGATTTGGCCATGTTGGCCGTGATTTTACTTTCCGCTGCACTTACTTTATTTATTTTCCGCACGTGATAATTTCTACTATCGTACTAAGTATTATAAATTTCCGGACCATATCTTGAAATGTTTTAAATCTTTTACATACCCACAAGCCTTGCGTTTCCTTAGCGAGCTCGGGAAGCCGTGTCTTGCTAGGGGAATGCGGCGGTGACACCTCGGCCTGGGTTATCAAATCCGGGGTGTTACACCTTTGATCGAATTGATTTCCACACAACAAAGAAATAATGAGTAAAGATGACTCGGCTCAGATCTCACATGGACGGTTTGGTCATGTCATACCTTTATTCTTAAATTTAGCCTTTGAAAAATTCTTGCAAATTATTCAATCAAATTCTCAACATGAAAATTTTGTTTTTCTTCCAAGTGATCATATCATTGGATTTTTATAGCTCAAAACCTCAAGAATTTATGTCATGCATATTTTTAATGGTTTTATCCCAATTTAATAGTTTGAAAATTTCATCCTTAGCCTAAATTCAACATGTGAATTTAGGTGACAGATTTATGCTCGTTTTGTGCCGGTTATTTAATTGAAAGCAGTAAAAAGACACTGTGAACATGCAAGCATGTCACAGCTTGTTTTTGGCGTGACAGTCACTTATTCATCTTGGACTGTCACACATCTTTTTTCCAAAAATATATATTTTGAGAATTCAAGACGAAATTCTCTTTGTGGAAAGCAATAAGTACTGGCTTCCAAAATACATTTCTGACCATCATAATTAACAGTTCCAAGGTTTGTTTTACATCACACGACCTTAATCACTGTACTTCACCAATACATTAATTAAAGGAGATGCTATACACTTGGGTAAAGTTAGCATTAAAAAGCAGTCAAAAGATCTCCTAAATAAAGTTCCAGTTAACCTAGTCAAAAGTGAATCTCTACAGATTCAGTCCATCTTCAGCATCCTTCTGTCCTATCCTTGAAAGAAGATCCTGCTCCAGTGGATGAAGTTGGTCAGGCTGCAGGGCACGCAGTAATCGCCCTCTTCTGCTTCGCCATTCTCCAGCACTCTTGAGCAGTAGACTCTGGGTCCTTGGTTGCCGAACAGGTCAGGGGTTTCCAGGCTATTAGCCAGCCATGCAAAGACATTGGTCCCCACATATGTCATGACTGATTTATCTGTCACTATCCTGTTTATCATCGCCACGCCCTGCTGGACCTGTTCATTATGGAGCTTGCTGAGCAGCATGTACCCCCTGACAAAGATTGAGGCTTTGTGATTGTCCTCAATCCCTTCCTTCAGTAGTTCACAAGCTTGACCCTCGTCCCCCGCTCCAAATGCTTGAAGAGCTGGAATGAGCTGGAGGTTGAAGTTTCCAGCTTCCTCACACCTTAGCAGGAGTTCCTCTTTCTGCTGTTCAACTCCCTGCCACCATATTTTCACAATGGTGGTTTCCAGCTCGCACCTTTTGTAGACAATGGGGAGATCTCCTGCATCCATGAGTTTCTTGCATGCCTCCCTGACAGTGAACACCTTTTTGATGTCGTCCTCTCCGATGCGAGAGATGATCTCCCCCAAGAGTTCCACCGGAAGGTCCAGCAGTTCAGTTCCTCCTTCTTGAGCTTGATTTGGGTCTGCGGGAATGGTGCCGCTGGAAAAACACGGAGTAGTAAACATGTCTGATACCAGCAGTCTCACACCTTCAGCTAGTTCTAAACATAGGTCGCTGAATGAGAGAATTGGAACTATTTTTAGCAAATTTTTGATAAACATGTTCAAGTTAGAAAATCAACATCCTCACATTTTGAGCTAAGCTCTGAATGTGAGTTAATTGGTTTTTACTCGAATTTATTGAGCTATACCACATATCAAAAGACAAGGAGTTAGATTATAAAATCTAACTGTTATTGCAACCAAGAAGGTAAAGGAAATAAGAGAGGTAAGGATCTTCCTTACTTGGAAGACCCTTACCAATTTTTCTTAGACTAAAAATAGTGTAAAAAGTTTTTTGAATGGTCAAAGGACCAAAAGAAAGATTTTCATAGGCTATTAAGCCTACGAAAGAGATTTTTGATTTTTATCACTTACAAAGTGATTAAAATCATGTGAAATAGGCAGCAAGATGATTAATGATGAGGAACAAATGCACATGACAAATTATGCAATCACTAGCACGTGGTAGTGGATCATGGAGAATAAAAACAAACTAAACATGCACATACACAAAAAGGTCATTTTTGGATTTTTATGAGAAGTGTTGACTTGTTTATTTCATAAAATTGGGGGTGTGAGTGGTCCCCCATTTGGATTTTGTTTTACGAAATGGGTATTAAAGAATGAAACAAGATGTTCCATTTGAATATTCCCCATTTGGCCCAAAAAAAAAAATGAGCATAAGTCAAACACTTAAAAGAAAAGAACATTCTACCACTTTTTCTTTTTAGACATAAATGCCATGCCAAAAGTGTTGGAAAAATTTTGGCATGGTTTCGTCTATAATACCATGTTTCCCGTATGTGCAAACATCAACTTTCGAGTTGAGTTTGCAAATTGTGGTTAACAGGTACCTGACAAAAGCATTTATTGACAAAATACACATAACACAGTACATGCATAAATGAAAACAACCACAGACAATCCATTCATACCATGATCATGCAGAATTTTAGCCAATAAATCATGCTTCAAAAACATAGATTCGGCAACATCATCAACATGCATATCCGACAACATTATCAAATAACCAGTAGAATAACACAGTGATTGCAAGGGAAAATGAATCACTGTCTTACCCCCTTTCACATTCTCAAAGAGCAAACACAGACAGAACAACATATACACAGACAATAAAATGGCAACACAATATACAAAGATAAGATTTTTATGGGTTTTGAGCCCATATTTTCAAAATAAGATATCCCCCACACCTCAGAAAACTCGAACCCACAACAATGGCAGTTTAGAACAAAAGCCCTAAAACCCTAAGTTCTGCCTATTGTGTTCTATCCTGTTTCCGACCACACCCAAACCATTCCGGCCACATTCCGACCATCTCTAACACGAAAAGAAGCCTCCTTCCTCTCCCCATTACCGATTTCGCAAAAACAAGGGAAAACCAAAACTGGAATCGCGAAAATGGGAGTGCAAAATCGAAAACAAAACACTTACCCGACACTCCCAGTAGGATTAGACGAAGAAGACGCCATTTTTACGCACTTTGAACGGAGTTGATCAAGGTAAAGCTCTGGCTCGAGCCCTGGTTTCGCGAGGAAGACGAAGTTCACGAGAGAGAATTCGGGGAAATATCGAAGTGTGGAGGGTGAAAGTGAGGGAAAAGAGGGGGGAAAAGGAATATATAAAGGGTTAGGAAATTGGGTTAATTCGGTCTGTTGGAGACCGAACCATCAATTCGGTCTAGACCGAATTGGTGGATAGTTTCCAGTGTTTGTGAGGGATTCGGTCTCTTAGGCCAATTCGGTCTAGACCGAATTGGTATACAGACCGAATTGGAAGGGGAAGCAAACACATACTTGCTGCAATGTGGTCTTTTGAAGTCAATTCGGTCTAGACCGAATTGGTCTAGAGACCGAATTACAGCTAGAAGACCGAATCTGGTTAATTAGGAAAATTACTGAGGGATGCTTCTGTGAGGCAATTCGGTCTATATGGGCAATTCGGTCTAGACCGAATTGCCTTATAGATCGAATTGCTCACTTGCATAAATAAAACTAAGGAATCACAAATGCCTTTCGTAGATCTATTCGCTCTGTTTAAAATCAATTCGGTCTAGACCGAATTGCTATAGACCGAATTGCTACTTGGCCAAATTTACACAAGGATGGAGTATGTGTCTTGGAAAGCCAATTCGGTCTCTTAGGCCAATTCGGTTTAGACCGAATTGGCTTGGAGATCGAATTGGTTAAAATTTCCAAGGCACCCTCCAATGCGATCTGTTTCAAACAATTCGATGTAGACCGAATTGATTTGAGAAATACAACAGTTCGCATTCAACACTTAGAAGAATTTTGAACATTTTCAAAACTTCAAATTTTCTGAAATTATGGATTTTCTTAAAAATTATCATACTGAAAGCACACATTTAAACAGAAATATTACTCTATTATAAATTGTTTGCATAAATTAGGTTGGATTAACAACCTCATTTTATGGATTTATTCCGGATTTTAAATTTCTCTAAATTCTGAAATTACTTTCCATTAAATGTAGTATTAATCCAACCGGGAACCTGGTTTTCGAAGCTTTATCATTCTTTTTGTTGGTTCCATGAATTCCTGCAAGGCAAATATAAGAAAATTATTAAATTTTCTCCAAATATCAACATCCTCACATTTAGAGTCTTAGTACTCTAAATGTTTAGTTGATTTTTGGATACTCATCGTTCGAGACGAATAAATATGTAATACGTAATTATATAGATATATATTTATTTATTGAGCATAGGCTGGCTCTGATGTCATTTGAACTTCTTTTTCGGGGTCGAGCTGCCCTAGATACTCCTTCAATCTGTGTCCATTCATCACCAGCTCTCCTTTGTCAGTTCGAATCCTGACAGCTCCACTTTCAAACACGTGCACCACTTCGTATGGCCCTTCCCATCTGGATTTAAGCTTTCCGGGGAACAACTTTAACCTAGAATTGAATAGCAAGACATTTTGGTCAACATAGAAGTGTTTAGATTTTATACGACGATCATGTAACTTCTGGGTCCGCTCTTTGTAAATCCTCGAGCTTTCATAAGCTTGCGCCCGTATTTCCTCAATGTCATTGAGGTCCAACTTGCGCTTACTCTGAGCAACTCGTGGGTCAAAATTAAGCATTTTTACGGCCCAATAAGCCTTGTGCTCTAGTTCTACAGGCAAATGACAGGCTTTTCCAAAGACAAGCCTGTATGGGGACATCCCAATGGGAGTCTTGAATGCAGTGCGGTATGCCCATAGAGCATCATTGAGTTTATGTGACCAGTCTTTGCGGGTTATCCCCACAGTGGCTTCGAGTATGTGTTTGATTTCACGGTAAGATACCTCGACTTGGCCACTGGTTTGGGGATGATAAGGCGTGCCAATCTTGTGGAGAATCCCACTTCTGCTCATGAGATTTGCAAAAGCTTTGTTGACAAAGTGGGTTCCTCCATCAGATATGATTACCCTAGGTACACCAAATCTATTGAAAATGTTATTTTTCAAAAATTTGATGACTTGGTGACCATCGTTGGTTGGCAGCGCAATCGCCTCGACCCACTTGGACACGTAATCGACAGCCACCAAGATGTAGTGATTCCCATCAGATGTCGGGAATGGTCCCATGAAGTCAATACCCCATACATCGAAAATCTCAAGGACGAGAATTCCTTTTTGAGGCATTTCATCCCTCTTGGAGATATTCCCTAATCTTTGGCATCTGTCGCAAGCCTTAACAAACGCCTTGCAATCCTCGTAAATGGTAGGCCAATAGAAACCACATTCGAGCACCTTGTGAGCTGTTCGAGTGGGGCCATGGTGACCTCTATATTCCGATTCATGACATTTTTTAGCAATTTGATAAGCCTCGTGCTCAGTTACACAACGTCTAATAATCGAATCTGCACAATGCTTAAAGAGATAAGGATCTTCCCAGAAGTAGTTAACTACCTCTCGGTTGAACCTTGCTTTTTGTTTCTTGCTCTGGAATGGTGGAGTTATTCCACATGCTAAAAAGTTAGCAATGTCGGAGAACCATGGACAAGCTTGATCATGAAGATGCAAGGCAAACAGTTGCTCATCCGGAAAATTTTCATTGATGGCTATCTCATTTTTATCATTTTCTATTCGAGACAAATGGTCAGCAGCACCATTGTCTCTGCCTTTTCTATCTTTTATAATGATGTCAAATTCTTGCAACAAAAGTACCCACCTGATTAATCGAGGTTTGGCGTCTTGTTTGCTAAACAAGTATCTCAGTGCAGAGTGATCGGTGTATACTATGGTTTTCGTACCAATGAGGTATTGTCTGAATTTATCAAACGCGAAAACCACAGCATACATCTCTTTCTCCGTGGTGGTGTAATTGACTTGGGCTTCAGTCAGGGCATGGCTGGCGTAATGAATTACACAATGCCTTCCTTCCTTATGTTGCCCAAGAACTGCACCCACGGCGAGATCACTTGCATCGCACATGACCTCGAAAGGCATTGACCAATCGGGTGGTTGCACTATTGGAGCAGAAATCAACATCTTCTTGAGCGTGTCAAAGGCTTGAACACACGCTTCACTTATTACGAAAGAATTTTCTTTACAAAGCAAATTAGTGAGCGGCTTGGCAATTTTAGAAAAGTCTTTAATGAATCTCCGGTAAAAACCGGCATGCCCTAAAAAAACTCCTAACTGCTTTTATTGAGTTTGGTAATGGAAGGTTGGATATGACTGAGACTTTGGCCCTATCGACTTCGATGCCTGCGCGCGAGATGCGGTGACCCAACACTATTCCTTCGGTGACCATGAAATGGCACTTCTCCCAGTTTAAAACTAGGTTAGTGTCCTCGCATCTTTTTAAAATTTTTGCAAGATTTGTCAAACATTCATCAAAAGTATCTCGATACACAGAGAAGTCATCCATGAAAACTTCAATGCATTTTTCGATAAATTCTGAGAAAATCGACATCATGCATCGCTGAAAAGTGGCAGGCGCATTGCAAAGTCCAAAAGGCATGCGCCTGTACGCAAAAGTTCCATAAGGGCACGTGAAAGTGGTCTTATCATGATCTTCACTAGCTATTACAATCTGATTGTAACCAGAGTACCCATCCAAAAAGCAGTAGTACTCCCTCCCGGCCAACCTCTCCAGCATCTGATCAATGAATGGCAATGGAAAATGGTCCTTCCGCGTAGCGGTGTTAAGCTTCCGGTAGTCGATGCAGACTCTCCAACCGGTTACTGGACGTGTCGCCACTTCTTCTCCTTGCTCATTAGTCGTTATGCACTGATGCACCCTGTGAAACCACATTTAAATGAGCTTAAATCGTACTAAAATATGTCCAAAATGAGTGCATTTTACCTTAATTCATTTCACTTTTAGGTGTATTTCATGTGTTTTTACTTTTCAAGTGATCATGGTTAGATTTGGCTTATTTAGGTTAAATTTACCATGTTTTATGTGTTTTTAATAAGACTTTGGCAAACCTAATGCATTGCAATGATGTTTCAGGCATTAAAATGAAGAAAGAAAATGTTCGGAGGTCAAAGGATGCAAAATTCGGAATTTTCAACACTGGAAAAGCTCCAGAATGCGCCACATAGGCATGGCGGCACATAAAATCATGCTCGAGCGCCACATTATGCGCCACCTCGACACTTAGGAAAATTTCGGATGGGAAAAAGCTTCAGGATGCGCCGCATAAGCTTGGTGGCGCCGAAATCTGCTCCGGAGCGCCACAAAATGCACCGCAGGGTAAATTTTAGGAAATTGTCAGAATGCACCGCACCTTCTTGGCGGCGCATAAAATGCCCTTGGAGCGCCACTTTTTGCGCCGCAGAGAAAATTTGGAAATGTCAGGATGCGCCAGCTCTCTTTGGTGGCGCTGAAAACCTCTTTCGAGCGCCACTTTTTGCGCCACAGTCGCGGTTTAGCAGTTTTCTAACCTCCCGAACACGGTTTTAAGGCCCGTTTCTCTTCAGTCTTCACAATCCAGACTCATTTTATCATCAATAACTCTCTGGAAACGCTCTGCAACTTTGGAGAAGAAGGCGATAACACCGAACCATGCCGGAGGAAGTGATCAGAGCGTCTTCTCTGACTGTGTTCTTCGCATTCTAGGTGTTGTTTTTCTTTTTCTCGCTTTGTAATGTTTAGGATTTGCTTTTAAACATAATTTCCTACTGTTTTCATGTTTGTAAATGGATTTCTATATTGTTCGTGTTAGAAGTGTTCTAGAACGGGAGTTCGGAATTACTTTGAAGTACGAATCTATGTTTTTATGGAAGCAATAATAATGATCGATGTTTATATGTTAAATCTGGATAAATCTGTAATGATGTTAGAATTTGAATTAGGATTGTTGTTTTACTGCATAAAATGAATCGATGATTCTGTATTCTCTTTAATCTGATGTCTATGTCATTAATCTGCAATTCAGAATTGATCGATCTTTTCTATTATTCCATTTACAGTAATCTGGCAATATCCTAATATGTTCACATTCTAAATTTAGTATTAAAATCCATTTTACCATGTTTTATCAATATTTTGCCATGTTTATTAGATTATTTACACTATTTTGCATAATTAAATGTTAGAATCTAATCTGTATGATTTCTGCTTTGCTAAATCGGGAGATAAAAAGTGGAAATTAGATTTTAGTACCGGTCTTGGGAATAAATCACATTAAAATAGATTTCGGCATGTACACGCTGATTTGGGAAATGAAATGTGTCGTTTAATCACAATAGGAAAATTTGTATGCTTGGGAAAGACTCAAATTTATGCCTAGACTGATGATTGCAGAATGTTAGATAATTTAATTTGCTTCCATGAAGTCCGTTTTTACAAATTATGAAATTTAGGAAATTGTTATATTTTTAATCTTTATAAAATTATTAATTCTGCTGAAATTGATCTTTTTAGACATTGGAAAATGCTAAATCATTATGCAATTTCACTCTTATATAAAGATGGCAAGTTCTAAAATATTACAAGCATATATCTTATCTTTATTTTTATTATTTTAAATTTTTAACTTGCTTTATTTTAAATTTAATGCTATCATTTTAATTTAATCACCATTAGAATTAAACAAACTCTTTTCAAAATATAATATATATTATCAATGAACTTAAAATGACTAAGTTTTCTCCAGAATGAAATAATATTCTGAATTCCCTTGGGTTCGACCCGGTATTCACCGGTTTTTATTACTTGATGACAACCATCCGCTTGTGGTAAAATATGAGTAGTGAAAATGACTCATCAAGTTTTTGGCGCCGTTGCCGGGGAATTATTGTGAAAATTATGTTTTAAGTTCATCAGAATATATTTATGTTATTTCTACTTTTTAAATATTGTTATAACTTTTTGCTATTCTATGTTGTGCAAGGGAATCAAGCTAAATCAGTGTGTGATCCTGAAAGTTGAAAGAATATTAAGTTCTCATCAGACAAAGAGAAATATTTGCAAGAGAACAAGTGTGAGGATGGCGGCGCGTTGTATACATCATATATAATTGAGGATTTCAAATGGATACCCTCGATTGAAAAGCCACCTACACTTTATTTAAATGTATTAGCACCACACTTGAGGTACGTATTTCTCAATAAATTAGATTACTTTTAATTAAATGCATTACACCAAGTGTTGATATTGGATGCTAGAAAATTTGAGATTAAATTCCACCTCTTGACAACATTACAACTTTAATGAGTTTTTTTGAGGGAATGCTGATATATTAGAATGTTAATCAATAATTTTCTTATGATTGCATTACCTTTATTTAAATTGTTGTATAAAGATGTGCAATTTGACCTTATAACTCATGAATGACAGGATCATGGAAGTGCACCCACCATTTAGACCTTTAATTTAGAAAATGGTGCATTTGTCTTTGAAAGCTGATTAGGAAAGGGAATCCACATACTGCCTTTGCATGCTTAGTAATAGTTATTTGTATCTTTTTCTTAATATGTTTGATTTTCTTTTATTTTAGTTTATATGTCTTACTAACTATTAAAAAAAAAAAAGCGGTTCTTGCATGATTTTTATTATATGTAATTTGAAGTGATTCTTATGCATTTGAAATGAGACGATACAAGAAATGAAGTGATCAATAATTGAAAGAAATTTTTTTTGGTGATTTAAATAAAAGAGGAGAAAAGGCTGAGATAAATTGATGAGAGGGATTGATGAAAATAAACATAATTTTATAAATATTTATAGGAGATGATTAGAACTAATTAGGATAATTTTTCTTAAGATGAATAGGAAAATGGATGGAATATTATGTTTCGATTAAGCAAATCACACCCTATTTTTGCTACAAGATTTGTAAAAAAACTGAGTTTAAGATGCCACTCTTCGTAAATGGTTTTCAAAAACTCAGTTAAGCACCGAAAGTAGCACAAACAAGGCATTTTGGGTTTCATTCATACTAATAATGCGTAAAAACTTGTTTGAGCACCATATGTAGCATAAAATGGGAACCACTGGGTTTTTGCCAAACTCGGATTTTTACAAACTTTTATGCTTCAAATCCATTCCAATTCATCCTCAATTCGCTCAAAATTAATCTTTGATCCTCTAATTGGGTTAAAAACCTACCCATTTAATGTAAACCTTAAAAAAAAACAATAATAATAATAATAATAATAAAATAAAATAGTCATCTCCCTCCTGTTCTCCCTTTCACAGTCCTCTCTCTATTGAATCTCACAACCGCAGTCATCATCCTCAATTTCCTGTCCACCACAGTTCAAAAAATAATAATAATAATAATAATAATAATAATAATAATAATAATAATAATAATAATAATAATAATAATAATAATAATAATAATAATAATCTGTTTTTTGTTTGTCTTTATGATCATATTTATGGTTTATGCATTTTTTTATTTCGATTTTATATGTCACGTTATGCTTAATTGTTTAGGTCTTTAATTTTGTTAATAAAATATGCCCCACCATATTTCTAATTTAATAATTAAGTACTGCATGTTATGTTGTGAAAGTAGAAGCTGAAATGTACTCGATAATTGAAGCTGAAATTGAGGCTCAAGAACCCTAGCTTCTCAAATTTGGGGATTTCTTGTTAAAGTGCTTCAAAGCTTCAATTTGGGGTAAGAAGAGCTATCATAGTTCAATAATTCGTCCAATTTTGAGATTTGGTATGTGTTATTATTAGTATTTGTGTTGTTAATTAAATTTTGGGTTTATTAGAATGTGGGATTAAAACTTGGTTTAAGTGTATAAATCCTTGTTTAAAATGCACAATATGAGTGTTAGAATATATTTTCAAGCCCTATGCTAAAATTTATAGAGTGTTTGTAAAATTTCAGATTACAGCTCTTTGGAAAATGGTATTACAGTATCTAAAATCTGAAATTTTCTTATAAAAATGGGTTAAAATAACATGTTTAATCTTTTAAGTTGATCTATGAATATTGTTAACCATGTTGTTTTAATCTACATTAATAACTTTTGGTAACATTAAAGCTTGAAACTTCATGTTTTTATAATTCATGAAAAAGAAACAATTTTATTATAAAAACTCATCCTATCAAATTTTTAACTAAAAAGGCAAACTTATGTTACTTTTTTAAAAAAAATAAAAAAATAAATAAACTAAAAGTTCTTTGATCATTATTTCGAATCATTAATAAGAACTAGTTTGCTAATTTGGTTATCTTTAAGCATTAAATCTGAAATTTTGAACAAAAAGGGAGTTTTTATAACCTAAAAATGTGTTCTTTTTAATAATGAGTTTTAAGTTCTAAAAGGTGATTTTCTTAAATTTATAAGAGATTTAAAACTTATAGCTTTTAAAATAAAATATATTGGTGTTGTTTAGATCCCACATTCTAGATTGATATATGTTTACTTTATATATTGCACTTAAGTTAAACTTTTGGTTTAAACTTAAGTGTGAGGATGGGGAGGAATGCATATATTTATCACTAACCCAAAGTTTTTGTGTAACCAGGTTCCACAAATAATGTATAAGAAATACCTTTGCTACTTGGTTGGATGTTTTTGCTATGAATATTGGTTTACTCTGCTATGCACTACTTAGGTGTTTTATTTGTATTGAATATGGTGAGCATGTGGTTAACTTTATATTTATGTTTAGGTTATGTTTATGCATGTTTTTAATTCTAATAAAAAAGCTCTTACTTGAATCATGTTAAACTGGAATGTTGTGAGCTGTTGATTTGATAACAGGAAAGTAAATAACCATGATAATTGATGAAGAAGCGGGATTAATGTTGTTGAAGTGTCGAATCTTTATGATTTTACACAATGCATGCATTAAAATCAATAAATTATGATGTATAGATCATATTAAAGAAAAAACTGAAAATTTTTATCTATTTAAAAGGTATGATCTAATTCAGTCTAACTTTTTAAATGCATGCTATATTCTTATTTTTGAAATTAAAAAGTTTTAATCCCACATTTTAAATCTTCCATTATGCACTTAAACTAAACTGGTAGTTCAGTTTAAGTGTGAGGATGGAGGAGTTTCTATTATGATCACATTCTCGAAATTCTTCATCAACAGGTCCATTTAGTTTATTCAATGCATAAACCATTTATTTAATACATTTTCCATGGTTGAATTATCATGAAAAATCAAGGAACTATTTATTATAGTGGTTGGCACTTTACTGTAAATTCCGTTTTGGAACGTATGATGTTTTGCTTTTGGTGAATTCTGAAATTTATTATCGATCAAATCTGTCCATACTTCTTAAAGTTGCTGGAAATTGTTGTTAAAATGTTATAATTTGAGTTATGGATGGTGTTTTATGATTCTGATTACTTTGGAATTCCCATATGCACTAACAATCATATTTTCTTGAGTAATTGTTATATATACATATTAGAAGCAGGATATGCCAACAAATGAGCAAGATGACAGCCGCGATGATGAAGTGAAATTCAAAGCCCTAAACATTCCAGGTGTGATCTTTTCATGTTTTATGTTTACTGATTTGAATGGAATAAATTTGTAAGAGCTTAGTTATGTTTTTAATATTTCTCTATGCTTTAGAATAAATATGGTAAATGCTTTAGGTTGGATATGTTGAATATGTTAGATTAAATTGTGTTTTCACAGTGTGCTATTATTTGAATTACCACATCACAGCCAATCTTAAGAAAATCCGAATAAGTCTAACTGTTCTGCTTAGATCCGATTTTACAACTTAATGAGCATTATGATTCTTAGTTTAAAGTCCTAGACTTTGTTAAATTGTCATGCTAGTTGTTCGAACTTTGGTGACGATTCTACTTACCTTGCAGAAAGCCTTTGATTAATTAGACTGGTTTATTTGTTATGTGGAGAGTTATCATTATTTATATATGAATATGCTCGTTCCATGTCTCCTTAAATGCTTAGTTACAAATAAAGTAAGAGTGAAACCCCTATTAAAAAAAAAGAGTAAATCTTGCAAAAAGAAAAGAAAATGAAAAATTAGAAAATGCAAAATCAAAAAAAAAAAGAGAAAATGTTGAATAAAGGGGTATTAAACAGAATAATTATAAACTCTTGGCTATATGACTGGCACGTATTCTTAGACATGAGTAGCTTTTGGAATTCAACCGTCTACAACTCAGCCAAAGTGTCTTTGAATAATTGTGAAACCGAGTCATTAATTGAGCATATTTGAAGACGGGAATAGAAAAGCATATTTACATTATTCACTCTCCCATTTCGAGTTGCTATGTGTGATTGATCCGCCTTTTGTACTGTAAGTGCTTTGGATATCTGGTTTGACAGCCGATGCATGACAATTTACCTTGTTCAAGCACATTAAACTTTGAACCCTTTTAGCTCATTGCGTTGTTGAAATCTATGATTTGGCAGAACTATAGTGACTTCATTTTTATTATCTTGATTGGCATGTCGATGTGTTAATTAATCTCATTGCTCAAGGGACGAGCAATATTTAAGTGTGAGGATGTTGATGCACCCTGTGAAACCACATTTAAATGAGCTTAAATCGTACTAAAATATGTCCAAAATGAGTGCATTTTACCTTAATTCATTTCACTTTTAGGTGTCTTTCATGTGTTTTTACTTTTCAAGTGATCATGGTTAGATTTGGCTTATTTAGGTTTAATTTACCATGTTTTATGTGTTTTTAATAAGACTTTGGCAAACCTAATGCATTGCAATGATGCTTCAGGCATTAAAATGAAGAAAGAAGATGTTCGGAGGTCAAAGGATGCAAAATTCGGAATTTTCAACACTGGAAAAGCTCCAGAATGCGCCACATAGGCATGGCGGCGCATAAAATCATGCTCGAGCGCCACATTATGCGCCACCTCGACACTTAGGAAAATTTCGGATGGGAAAAAGCTTCAGGATGCGCCGCATAAGCTTGGTGGCGCCGAAATCTGCTCCGGAGCGCCACAAAATGCACCGCAGGGTAAATTTTAGGAAATTGTCAGAATGCACCGCACCTTCTTGGCGGCGCATAAAATGCCCTTGGAGCGCCACTTTTTGCGCCGCAGAGAAAATTTGGAAATGTCAGGATGCGCCAGCTCTCTTTGGTGGCGCTGAAAACCTCTTTCGAGCGCCACTTTTTGCGCCACAGTCGCGGTTTAGCAGTTTTCTAACCTCCCGAACACGGTTTTAAGGCCCGTTTCTCTTCAGTCTTCATAATCCAGACTCATTTTATCATCAATAACTCTCTGGAAACGCTCTGCAACTTTGGAGAAGAAAGCGATAACACCGAACCATGCCGGAGGAAGTGATCAGAGCGTCTTCTCTGACTGTGTTCTTCGCATTCTAGGTGTTGTTTTTCTTTTTCTCGCTTTGTAATGTTTAGGATTTGCTTTTAAACATAATTTCCTACTGTTTTCATGTTTGTAAATGGATTTCTATGTTGTTCGTGTTAGAAGTGTTCTAGAACGGGAGTTCGGAATTACTTTGAAGTACGAATCTATGTTTTTATGGAAGCAATAATAATGATCGATGTTTATATGTTAAATCTGGATAAATCTGTAATGATGTTAGAATTTGAATTAGGATTGTTGTTTTACTGCGTAAAATGAATCGATGATTCTGTATTCTATTTAATCTGATGTCTATGTCATTAATCTGCAATTCAGAATTGATCGATCTTTTCTATTATTCCATTTACAGTAATCTGGCAATATCCTAATATGTTCACATTTTAAATTTAGTATTAAAATCCATTTTACCATGTTTTATCAATATTTTGCCATGTTTATTAGATTATTTACACTATTCTGCATAATTAAATGTTAGAATCTAATCTGTATGATTTCTGCTTTGCTAAATCGGGAGATAAAAAGTGGAAATTAGATTTTAGTACCGGTCTTGGGAATAAATCACATTAAAATAGATTTCGGCATGTACACGCTAATTTGGGAAATGAAATGTGTCGTTTAATCACAATAGGAAAATTTGTATGCTTCGGAAAGACTCAAATTTATGCCTAGACTGATGATTGCAGAATGTTAGATAATTTAATTTGCTTCCATGAAGTCTGTTTTTACAAATTATGAAATTTAGGAAATTGTTATATTTTTAATCTTTATAAAATTATTAATTCTGCTGAAATTGATCTTTTTAGACATTGGAAAATGCTAAATCATTATGCAATTTCACTCTTATATAAAGATGGCAAGTTCTAAAATATTACAAGCATATATCTTATCTTTATTTTTATTATTTTAAATTTTTAACTTGCTTTATTTTAAATTTAATGCTATCATTTTAATTTAATCACCATTAGAATTAAACAAACTCTTTTCAAAATATAATATATATTATCAATGAACTTAAAATGACTAAGTTTTCTCTAGAATGAAATAATATTCTGAATTCCCTTGGGTTCGACCCGGTATTCACCGGTTTTTATTACTTGATGACAACCATCCGCTTGTGGTAAAATATGAGTAGTGAAAATGACTCATCATGCACATCCCCCCACGCTTAGGTACTACCTGCACTGCGCTAACCCATTTGCTGTCAGATATAGGATAGATGATACCAGCATCTAAGAGCTTGATAACTTCTTTCCTTACCACTTCTTGCATATGGGGGTTCAGACGCCTTTGTGGTTGCCTAGAGGGCTTGTACTCCTCTTCCATTAAAATTCTGTGCATGCAAACAGAGGGGCTTATTCCTTTTATATCAGAAATGGTCCATCCAATTGCATGTACATATTTCTTTAGAATGTCTACCAGAGCTTTTTCTTGTTCTTGTGTCAGCTTGGCTGACACAATTACCGGTAATCTTTTATGTTCAGCGAGAAAGACGTACTTAAGATGATCCGGAAGTATTTTAAGTTCAAGCTCTGGCGGACATTCAACAGAAGGTAGTAATTTGCGAGAATTGGTTGGGGGTGAGAGATCAGATTTACCTTCAGGACCCTGTGTCAGTACAGGGTCCACTTCCTCTTCCGTGGTGCTCTCTTCCTCCTCCGGAGTGAATTCAACACCGTCAAACTCTTCAAGATCCCCTGTGATAGGGTCTTCGAAGTGAACATCGTTGCAGCTTCTTTGTTGCTCAGCACCTCCAGGCGTCAGTACCTGTTTTGAAATTTTGTCTGTCATCACAGTCATAGAGTCTATGCTCTCGTCCTCACACCTACTTTCTATTACTTCAAACATGGAACAAGATCCCTCATTCGGGAATTTCTGCAGCTCCTCCATGTCAAAAGAGATTTCTCGATTGTCCACCCTCAATGTGACTCTTCCAGATGTGGCATCAAACATTGCACCGCCAGTGGCCAAAAACGGGCGTCCCAGGATTAGTGGCATTTTAGAGTCCTTTTCAATGTCAAAGATGATGAAGTCGACCGGGAAAAGAACTTGGCCGGTTTTGACTACCACATCATTGAGGATTCCTACGGGGTTAGTGATTGATCTGTCTGCCAGCTGCAGTTTCATCTTGACCGGTTCAATCTCTCCGAGCCTTAGGCGAATTGCCATGGCTAGAGGCATCACGTTGATGCTGGATCCTAGATCACATAACCCCATGCTCACTTTGGCCTTTCCAATCTGTACTGGTAGCGTGCAACACCCAGGGTCCTCTTTCTTTTCGGGTAGCTTCCTTTGAACTATGGCACTGCATGTGCTGTTGAGAATGATCACCTCCTCCTGCTCTATTTGCCTTTTCCCTGAAATCAATTCTTTCAAGAACTTCGCATAGGTGGGCATTTCTGAAATCATTTCCATGAGAGGAATGGTTATCTCTACAGACTTTAACCGTTCTAGAAATTTCTTGAATTTAAGGTCATGTTCCTTATTTTTAAGACGTGCAGGGTACGGCACCCTTGGCATGTACTTATTATTATCAATTTTTGGTGGTAAAGAGAAGGAAGTTGTACCTTCACCCATACCCTCTTCAGCTTCATTTGCAGCTTCAGCCTACGAGTTAGCTGTATCTGACCTATCCTTTACCAGCTCAACACTTTCATCTCCTTCAACCTTTTCCTTTTCCTTTTCCACTTCCAATGAAACCTTTACTTTCATAGCTTTCTTCTTTGCAGATCCCATATTTCCCTTCAGAGTCTTGCCTCCCCGCAATGTGATTGCCTTGCATTGCGGGTTGGCTTCAGTGCTGCTCGGCAGTGTTCCTTTCCCTCTGTTCTGCAATTCCTTAGCCAACTGGGTGACCTGCGTCTCCACATTTTTGATTGATGACTGCAATTGCTGGTTTATCTCCCTTTGATTGGAAATGAACTCAGTCATGAAATTCTCCAGGCGAGATGGTGGCTTTTGGTTGTATTGCTGATTCTGATCAGGTTGGGCTTGGAAGTTTTGGAAATTCTGGCCTTGGTTTTGGTTGGGTCTCTGTTGGATATGGGGTTGAAAGTTCTGGTTCTGATTCTGGAAGTTCTGAACTCTCTGCTGAAAGGCTGGTTTGGCTGTGTCAACAAATGCGCATTGAGTGCATTGTTGTTGGAATAGGAGAGGTTGGGGTGGCGGTTTTGGTAGTTCCTTGCGTAATTGCAGCTTTCGGTAGCTAGTTGTTGGCATGTGTCAGTTGGATGTGGTCCCTGACATAGCCCACAAATTGCTCCCGATTGCTGTGCTTGCACTTGGCTAGATGAGGGTCCTGCCTGAGAAGTACCTGCTCCCTTTCCTTTCTCCTGTCCTAGCTGTATCGCAGCTACCTGTTCCTGCAATTTTTCGAAATCTGTTTTTCCTTCACTCACAGCAAAAACTTTTCTAGAAGGGTCTGCCTTCTTGTCACTGCTGTTCAACACAGATCTGTTGACAGACATTGTCTCAATCTTTTCCCAGGCTTGATCCATGGGCAAATGGAGCAAATGTCTTCCGCCTGCAGCGTCCAACATCATTCTCCATGGATGGGTGAGTCCTCCATAGAATTTCCTCAGTTGCTCCCACGGTTGATATCCGTGTTGGGGGCATCGCCTCAAGAGGCTGGCGAACCTCTCCTTTGCGTCGTACAATGACTCGTCCGGCTTCATCTTGAACTCTCCAATTTTCTCTCGTCCCTCGTCTATCTTAGATTCAGGAAAATACTTTAACAGAAAACTCCTCACCAAATCTGCCCAGGTACTCCTCTGATTTATGGGCAATGATTTATACCAATCCCTGGCACCACTAAACAAAGAAAAGGGAAACAACATTAGTCTTATAGCATCAGGTGAGACTCCCTGATTTTTGATTGTGTCGCAGAGCACCAGGAAGGTTTGGAGATGATCATGGGGATCCTCATGATTTGCACCGCAAAATTGGTTGTTTTGCACCAAGTTGATGAGTGCCGATTTGAGCTCAAAATTGCGTGCAGGAAATTGTGCTCTCCCAGGCCTATCCAGATAGGGCTCCACGATGGGCTGCATAAAATCGGCTGCTGCTTGCTGCTGTTGATTTCTTTGCTCTGCTTGGTTTTGATACTGCTGGTGGTAGTTGGGATTCTGTTGAAAAATATTATCGGGATCATGAGGGTTGTTTTGGAATTGGTCCTGATTAAAGGCTTGATTCTGGTATTGCTGGTTTGGTAGATTTTGGTTTTCTTGGTTATATTGGTTAGGGGGTGGTGGTTGTTGGTGGAACTGCTAATACTGTTGCTGATTTGGATTAGGTAGATTTTCCTCCTCGTTGGCACGATTCGGGTGTTCTACCATACCCCCATCAGCTCCATTACCAGGATTATTGGGTGGTTGGTCTATTGGTAAGATCGGGGGAATGTCCTGGTTCTCTGCCATATCAGATATTTCACTGCTTGTGGTTTCGGGTGAGGTACGAGTCCGGGCTTCCTGCTCTTTCCTTCGTCTAGCTTGCGCCCTCAGTTGGCGAGCGGTCCTTTCTATTTCTATATCAAACGGTAGCTCAGGCAATGTGGCCTTTCTCCTTTGCATAAGCAGTTTGTATCAAGATTTGACAGCACCTGCACAACCCCCAGGTTAGTAATGATTCAGGAATATATACAAAAACTATCTATGAGTAAATCAGGAGTGTAGTTCTCTTAATAAACGGCGCTGCATCCTCCCCGGCAACGGCGGCATGAAACTTTTAACATATTTCGTCAACACGAGTATTTTTCTAAAATATCCCAAGTCAAATCTATTAAAAGAAAAGAGTTATGATTCGTGGGAAAGGGGTTTAAGGATATATTTCACTTTTTATTACTCATGTGGGATACTTTGATTTCAAACGGCGCTGTGGATCTCCCCGGCATGAAACTTTTGACAAATTTCATGGTGCAGCCGGGATAGACAGTTCAATCTTGACCTTCAGTCTGTCACACTGAAGGTCCCCGGCAAAGGCGCCATGAAACTTTTCATAATTTTATGTCATGAAGTTCCTTGCCATGAAACTTTTGACAAGTTCTCACTATATGAGTATTTTCTGAAAAATCATAATCCTGGTTTTCAAATTTTTTTTTTATGAAACCAATTTATGAAGATGGAGTTGGGATTAGGGATATATTTATAGGTTGTCACATTTTTATTACTCGTGTTAAGAAACTGTGCCCCCGAAAATGCACGGTGTCAAAAATTGCAGTAATTTATAGTAAGACCGGATCGTTCACTGGAGGATGTGCGATAGAAGCAGGGCCCACGTCGTTTACTAAGATTTTCCACTCGGTTACTCGATTCAAGTTTTGCATTGGTTTCTAACAACTACTTCACGATAATTTAAACTAGATTATGAAAGCATTAAAATATTATTCTACAAAGCATGGTAAATTTAGTCTAAAAGGCGATTAAATTCTATTCTAAGAAAGCGATAAGAATTATACTAAGAAAGCGAATAAAATTATTCTACGAAAGCGGATTTAAAATGTGACAGAAGGGACAGGAAGGAAATAATAAAGATTGGACAAGATTCAGATGAAACATAAGTAAACTTCCATTTTAATACACATATCTTTGTTTGGGGTAGTTCGTCAGTTAGCTAACTCTCATGCTTCCTATACCATGTTCCCTTTAACAGACATGTACTTACAACAAGGATTTAAATGCCCTAAGACCTCAACCTCTAAGATACCACAGATTAATAACTGCCCCTGCCGAGGTATGTTATTCCTCCATGGTGGATAAACAACACCTAACATATCATTAGTTGATATGCCAAGTACTCCTATCGTCCCCCTTGTCACACCCACAGTCCAAATTTAACCCCGAACTAATCCATAACTCTTAAACCTTACAACCGGCGGCCAACCTCTAATTCTTCCGAGTGACCTCTATGAAAGCATTTTAAAGAAAGCGGTAAAGAAAGCAGTAAAGAAAGCATTTAAAACCTATCACTCGGAAGTCTTAAAAGATCATCACATTCCGTTAGTATAAAAGAGCCCCTAGTCTTGGTGACCAGATGCAGATTTAGAACTTCCCAAATATCAGTAAGCCACAGGGCTTATAACATCCGGTTAATTATGAGATGCAAACATGAGTGGAACAGACCCATAAAGATCTATTCCGAATGCACTCACTCAAGACTCAATTTTAGGCTTTGGTGGGAGAAGATAGTAGTTGAAAGAATACTCAACCCTACCTTAGAAATTAACCAAGGCCTATGTGTTGTTCCTCCAATATTATTTATCACATCTTATCTGAATCCAAGTGGACACTGATTCGATACAATACTTAATAAAAGATTCCCAACACACAGTAATTTTGAGAAACAAATAGATGTTTGAAAATCATTCCCTAACCAGGTACTAAACTCTCAATTAAAACACAGATCCTTTCAGTCTAGGTGAGACCTAATCGCTGACTATGCTTCTAAGTTCTCAAAATCAACCCCCAGTAGAATATGAGTTAGTCACAACTGTCGAATTTATCCCTTACTCCGATCCGGATTTTATAAAGTGATTTTTGTGGAAATTTATTATGCAGCATCTAATTTAAATCAAGACTTCTATGTCCAAGGAGAAGGATCTCCAAAATATTATAGACCACAATATCTACATAATAATATCATGCATACATGTATATGAGAAGTAAAATAAATTACCCCAAAATATATGGCGGGGTTAGACAGAATTTGATACACAAAGATGGATTAGCCAGAGATACGAAGAAAATGGCTAAAGAGGTTGCCAGAAATAATTGGGGTTATCCGGACGGCAAACATCTGCTATCCTGGTCCCAAGTATTCCAGATGGAATGATTTTTAGACAGTGGAATGCCTTAAGTGACAGTTGCCGCCATCATCTTAGACTTCACTATCTGTGAATTTGGATGAAAACCCACATGTTCTATTACTGCAATAATTAATAGATGACATTGGCATATATCATCTATCATTACTACAACTCTAGATTCAGGTTTGAAATTAAGATAAGGAAAAGAAAACTGTATCTAATTAGGAGTTGGCTGAGTGACTAATCGTTATCTCCATGAAGATACCTTTTCGCCGTAGCTTCCACCAACCACTAATCAGACCATACAAAATAACGAGTAATAATTAATACACAGAAGACGAGCTAATCGTTATCCCGGTGAAGGGACCTTTTCGCCAACATTGATCTGTGATATTTCTTATTACCCATTCATACACACAATAAACAGAAAAGATGGAATTAACAAAATATTTTTGGTACTGCGTGAGTGTTAATCACACAATAATTTAGACACTAAAGGGTTGAGATGTGTAATGGATAAAATTAGATGTAGTGGGTGAAACTTTTGACAAATTTCATTAACACGAGTATTTTTTAAGAAAATATATCAGGTTCGGATTTATTAAATGAAAAGAGTTATGATTCAGGGGAAGGGGTTTAAAGATATATTAAGGTTGTTACTCTTTATTACTCAGGTGGGGTGCTTTAATTTCAAATGGCGCTGCAGTCCTCTCATGTCATGAAACTTTTGACAAGTCTCATGGTACAACCGAGATAGATTGACCTTCAGCCTGTCACACTGAGGGTCCCCGGCATATGTGCCATGATACTTCTCATGATTTCATGTCATGAGATTACCTACCATGAAACTTTCGGCAGACTCCCACTACATGAGTATTTTCTGAAAAATCACATTTTTATTTACTCGTGTTAAGAAACTGTGCCCCCGAAAGCGCACGGAGTCAAAAATTGCAGTATTTATAGTAAGTACCGGATCGTTCACTGGAGGATGTGCGATGGAAGCAGGGCCCACACCGTTTACTAAGATTTTCCACTCGGTTACTCGATACAAGTTTGTGAAATGACTAACAACTACTTGACAGAATTTAAACTAAGCTATGAAAGCAACAAGGTAAAGCAGATAAAATTATTCTAGAAAGCGAATTAAATTTAATCTAAGAAAGCAATAGAATTATTCTAAGAAAGCGATTAAGATTATTCTAAGAAAGCAGATTTAAAACATGACAGAAGGGACAGGAAGAAAAGAATAAAGATTGGACAAGATTCAGATGAAACACAGTTAAACTTCCATTTTAATTACACAGATCTTTGTTTGGGATAACCCATCAGTTAGCTAACTCTCATGCTCTCTATACCATGTTCCCTATAACAGACAGGTACTTACAGTAAGAGTTTACATGTTCTTAAGAAAACAAATTCTAAGATACCACAGACTCACAAATGCCCTCACATGGCCATGCTGAGGCATATTATTCATCTGTGGTGGACAAGCAACACCTGACAAATCATTTATTGAAGTGTCAAGTACCGTTATCATTCCCCCATGTCACACCCAAAGATTCTAATCAAGCCCTGAACTATCCCTTAACTCTCAGTCCTAGTAGCAGTTACACAACTCTCAATACAACCGAGTGACCTCTAACGAAAGCATTTAAAAGAAAGCGATAAAGAAAGCATTTAAAATCCTATCACTCAGAGGTTTTTGAAAGTCTGACCCTGGTAGTAAAAGAAAGCCCCCAGTCGGAATGACCGGATGTGGATCAAGAATTCCCTAATCTCGGTGAACCGCTCGCAGTGTTCACTTCCCGTCGGGTGGTTATGAGATACAAACTAATGAAACGAACTAATAAATTAGTTTGTTCCGGATGCACTCACTTAGGACTCAAAAATAGGCTTTGGCAGAAGAGGATAGCAGTTGAAAGAATACTCAACCCTACCTTAGAAAATAACCAAGGCCCGAATGTTGTTTCTCTAGTATTATCTGTCACACCTTATCGGAATCCAAATGGAATCTGACCCAGTGCAATATTTAATACAAGATTTCCAACAAACAACAATTTTGGAAAATAATAAATCTGAAAATCATTCCCTATCAGGTACTAGACTCTCAATTAAAACACAGATCCTTTCAGTCTAGGTGAGACCTAATCGCTGACTCTGCTTCTAATTTCCCAAAATCAACCCCCAGTAGGATATGAATTAGTCATAACTGTGGAATTTATCCCTTACTCAGATCCGGATTTTATAAATGAATTTTTGTTGGAAATTTATCAAGAGACATCTGATTTAAATCAAGACTTCTATGTCCAAGGGAAGGATCCCAAAATAATATTGACCACAATATCTACATAATAATATCATGCATAAATTTATAGAGAAGTGTAAAATTAAATAACCCAAAATATAAGGTGGGTTTAGACAGAAGTGAAACACAGAGATGAAATAGCCGGAGATGAGAAGAATTTATTATTGGCTAAAAAGGATGACTGAAATAGTTGGGGTTATCCGGACTGCAAACATCTGCGATCCAGGTCTCAACTATTCCAGGTGGAGCGGTTTTAGACAGCAGATAATCTTAAATGACAGTGGTCGCTATCATTCAGATCCTTACTATCTGTGAATCAGAGAAAAACCTACATGTTCTATTGCTGTCTTAATTACTAGACAACATTGACCTATGTCGTCTAGTGTTGGCACAGTTCGAGATTCGAGTTTGAGATTAAAATAAAGAAAAGAAAACTGTATCCGGATAGGAGTCAGCTGAGCAGCTATTATAATCCCGGATGGACGAACCGCCAAGGCTTCCACCGACCACTATCCGGACCATGCAAAATAACATCTAATGATTAATATACAGACCACGAGCTAGTTATCCGTGTGGGAATACCCGCCAACATTAATCTGATATATTCCTTATTAGCTGTTTCACACATTACGGGAAAAGACAAAATAAATAAAAGAAAAATATTTTTGGGTCATCTTGCATGAGAGACATTGGTTTCTCATGCAAGGTATGGAAATGAATCCATAATTACTCTTTATGGTCTAAATAATCTCTCATTCCATAATTAATTAATTACAGTCCGGATTATATACTTAGATCATTAGAGTTTAATCATTTGTAGAAGAATCTTTTAATGGGAAATTGAACAAAGTTCTTTATATCAAATTAATCATGGGTTGAGATCATTGGATTTCAACCTCAAAATATTAATATAAAGGTTCAATTAATTAATGGGGTGAGATGAAGAATAAAAATTTGGCAAAAAGTGCCACTTTGTCGTGGAATAGAGTTTGTGTCGCGGACCATGGGTCCGCGACAAGGGTTTCGCGACAAAGGGGTGGGAAATAAGAGGAATGGATATTTTGAAAATTAGGGTTCGCTTTGTCGCTAAGCAAAAATTTTGTCGCGGAACATGGTTCCGCGACAAGGGGGTATAGCGACAAAGAGGTTTGAAAATTGGTAAGGACATAATTCCTGGTCGCGGAACAAGGATTTTGTCGCGGTCCGTGGTTCCGCGACAAAGGTTCCGCGACAGAGTCCTCCCAGAATAAAATTACAAGTATTTGGGTCCTTGGTCGCTAATCAAGGGTTTTGTCGCGGAACGTGGTTCCGCGACAAATGTTGCATCGCGACCAAGGGGTTCTAAAATAATGGCAAGGCATAATTTTCTGTCTCGGAATAAGACTTTGTCGCGGAACGTGGTTCCGCGACAAGGGTGCTCCGCGACAAAAGCCATGCAGACAAAATGCAAGAATTTGGTCCTTTGTCGCTAAACATGGGTTTTGTCGCGGAACGTGGTTCCGCGACAAGATTGCATCGCGACAAAGGGTTTTAAAGTTTATAAAATTTTGGCAGCATAACCCCTTATATTGCATTACATGGGTTTGCGTTGTGATCCGTGGGATCACAACGGGAAAATTACATTGCAACCCGTGGGGTTACAATGTGATGCAATACAATATAGGAGATGCAATTTTTATAAATATACATAAACACTTTAATATATACCCCTTTTAGATCTAATGCACAAGAAAGAGAAAAAATAAAGTAACAAAAGTACCTACACTAAGAAGAACAAGAACAGTAAAGTAAGAATAAGAAAAAAGACTAAAACTAGTTCATAAAGCAAAAAATACAAACACACTATGCTAACACTAAAAATAAAAATAAAATAAAATAAAACTTACATTAAATCTATCAATGGTAAATATCAAATGTTTATGCATTTTATTAAATAAGGAAAGCATTAAAACCTAACTACAATACCAAAACATGGTTCAAAATACACCCATTAATTAAGTGTTTCAAACCCAAAAGTACAAAAATATAAAAACTGGAAAGATAAAAAGTGAACACTAGCTACACTAATTTATTACAAAGCATAAATTAAACTAAGCTAAGATCTACTACATTGCATAAAATAAATAAAACTATCTACCTACACTAATTTGGAGAGCACAGTGGTGCCTCCAAAACAGTAAAATAAACTAAAGTGTAGCTAGGTTACTGTTCAAGGGAGCAAAACAGCTATTTATAGGTGGAGCAAAACCCTAGGCCCATTAACACTCAAATTCTTTGCAGCAGGGAGCGGGATCTTGAGTCCAGCAAGATAAAACAAAAAATTTTACCCAGCGGGACCTCAAGTCCCGGGACCTTCAAGTCAATTCAACATGTGGGAATTCAACTTGGGAGAGTGGGGATGGTTGTCACGTGACTCTGTCGCGGAAGGAGCTGCTGCTTGTCGCGGTAGGCTGTCTCTGTCGGGGAAGGCTTTGTCGCGGTCGCGGTACACTTTGTCGCGGAACATTATTCCGCGACACACTTTTTGTGTCTTACTCCTCTCACAGTCGCGGAGCATTTTGTTGGTCGCGGAGCATTTTGTCGCGGTGTACCCTTCCGCGACAAAGTTTAATTTCCTCTCTCTTCTTCTTTTCCTCTCTCACGTGCTTCCTCTTTCCCCATTTTCCTCTTTTCTCTTTCCAGTTTCTACTCTTCATTTTCAAAATTCTTCTTCTTCTTGCTTCTTCAATCTTCTTTCTTCTTGTTTCTTTCTCGATTCTTCTTCCAGTTTCCCATCTTTTCTTTTTCTTCTCCATTTCCGTCTCTCTTCCCTCTTCTTCTTTTCGTTTTTCTGATATCCCTCTTCTTCTTATTTCTTGTTTTCTGTTTTCTGAAATTGGTATTCGGCCGGAGGGAGCTTGGCCGGAATCTGGAGGAGGGCGTCTGGCGGTGGTGGTTGACGTCTCTGTCGACGAAGGATGGTGGGGCTCTGGAAGCGACGAAGGAGATGAAGGCGGTGGAGACGAGCTGGGGTTGGATTCGGAGGCGGAAGAGGATGGTGGTCGAGGCTGCTTCTGGTTGATGGCGGAAGTGGGGTGTTCGGGAGAGGGCGGCGGCAGCGCTCGGTTGGTGGTGGTGAGCGGCAGAGATGTGGTTGGTGCGACGGGAGGGAGATGGAGGTAAGGGAATCCGGTGGTGGGGAGACGGATTTGGTTGCTGTGGTGGTGGTTTCGGGTTTCAAGGGAGATGGTGGCGGCGGCTGTCTGGTGGCTTCGGGCGGAGGAAGGGATGGAGATGGTTGTGGAATTGGAGGATGAGGCGGCGGGGGGCTGAGGACGCTGTCGGAGCTTGACGGAGGGGCGGAAGCTCGGATGGTGGGCAGTGAAGGAGGGCGGTGGAGAGGTGGTGGAAGTGGGTGACGATGGAGGATTAGGGCGGCGCTGGGTCTGTTGAAATGGAGGTAGGAGGTGGAGACGGGCAGTGGCTCGGGGATGGCGAGTCGGAGGTGGTGGTTGGTGGTCGGAGAAGATAGGGATGGCGAGTTCGCCGGAGTTGGTGATGAGGGAAGTGGTGGTGATGGGATGAGGATGGGGGCTGGAGGAGAGGGGCGGCTGGCCGCCGATGGTACTTGGTGGCAGTGGTGATCGGAGGTTGAGGGGGTGGCCGGCCGGCGGTGGTGCCGGCGAAGGCGGCACCGGAGGCGGCGGCGGTGAAGGGTTAGGGTTAGGGTTAGGGTTGGTTTTTGGGTTTGAATTGGGTATTGGGCCAATGGGGATTGGATTGGGCTTGGATTTGGAAAATGGACTAAGAAATCTGCTTGGACTGGACCAAATTAATTGGATTCGGAATCTGGATTGAAATGGACTGATTAAATTAGAATACCTGCAATTAATTTAAATCAAAAGGATTAGTGGACCAATTAATGCTAATTATAGCAGAAAACAGAGATAGAGATAAATAAACATACAAATTAAAAATATATACATCAAAATATAAAAATAATATAAATATAAATATTTTTTCCACTTGATTATTTGGTTTGTGATCCATTTAATAGACCCGTGTTCCACCGAATAGACAACATCGAACCAAAATTAATCAATTGTATGATTTTTAACATTTAATCATGTTTTTGGGTTTTTTAATACAAATTTAATGAAAATAACAATATTTTTGTATTTTTCAATACCAGCTTATTATTTATACAAACTTGCATAAATCTGTTAAATTCAACTGCTTTCTTATTAAAATAAGACCGGAATACGATCAAATGTCCATGTTTAGACACGGAAATAGATTGAAAATAATGGTCAATTTTGCCCATTATCAACATCCTCACATTTAATACTGATCGTCCCCGAGCAGTCAGAGTCAATGTTCCTAAGAACACGGACTCTACATATTCAATCTATTTTCGTGGCTTCAAAAATGTCATTCTTTTTAGATTGGGATAAGACAATCAAAAACTACAAGTATTAAATTCCCTTGATTGCAGTGTTTAATAAAATGATACTTGCTCACTATATCGGGCCTACAAATCAGTCATTATTGATAATTCTTCATGAATATCATGTTTAGAAATAATCATTGATTTAATTCTAGAATCAAAGTATGACATTAACATAATTAAAAGCAGAGCCTCACATATAGTAGAAACGGAAATTTCACTCACTCTCAAAAAGGGGTTTTATCAATGAGCACTCATAATCAAATTTAATTAAATTATCCCATAAGCTTGCAATTGGACCAACTCGCCACCGGCTCATTTCTTCAAATCAAGATCATGAGGTCTTATTTAAGGGTTGTAATGGGGCATACGGTTGTAACATTTGGTAGGGAAGGGAAATTATTGGGTTAAGAAGTGACAAGAATTAATATTATCATAACATGGCATTGTTTTTATTTAAAAATTTATGATCATCAATAATTTTCTTTTCCTTTTGCTTTTCTCTTTTCATATTGCATGACATTAGACTATGTCTAATTTGCTTTGTCATTTGCAATTTATTTGTGTTGACTGGATCTCAACATGTTCATTTTTCTTTTCCTTTTTTTTTGTTTTTTTTTTTTTGAATCGGTTTATTGAATACCGATTTGATGACTTGATGATCATAAATTTAATGCCTTGATAAAATTCATTCTTGCCCACTTGGGTTTGAAATTTTCTTTTTTTTTTGGTCTTTTTATAAGGTTAGGAATAATATAGAGGGCTTCTGTAATACCCGAGAATTTTCCAACATAAAATAAAACAATAATTAAATAAATAAATAATAAATAAAATAAATACTATAAATAAATAAACAAATCCAGCAAATAAAAGAAATAAATAAAGATAAGGAAATGAGAAATGAGATTTTTACTTAGAAAGGAATTAAAGGAATTTAATTCAGTAAAAGGATGGATAAATGGTACACCAAAACCCGACACTAATGAACTCGAGTATTCGAGTCCAAAACATCCAATTAGACTGAGAATAAAATTAGAGAGAAAGTATGAACCCGAATATACCCCGGAAATCGGAATTCGGGAGCATAGAAGGATAGAAACCCGAAAGAGAGGCGGAAAAGCACTACGGATCGCACGACCCGCCCGGACCGAAGTCCAGGCGAAGTCGGCGCGGTGGCCGCGCGGTGAAGTGGCTTCAACGCGCCACGACCGCGCCACCCCACAAATTCGTTTGTTGCGTGAATCTCTCGCCCGAACGCGGATTTTTCGACTTTCGGTTGAACATCTCTCGACTCCAGACTTTTAGGTCGGTTGTGGACGCCCTAGGGATTGAGAATTCTATAAATAAGCCCCTTGGGAGCCCCAAACAAGTTTACAAAACCCTACAATCTTCTATACGTTCGAAACCCTAAATTCGGAGTCGACGGAAAGCACCAAACGGAGGCAGCAGCTTGGACGAGAATCCAAGGTCTCCAAACGTTGTGGTAAGCTCTAGTCCAATAAATCTTTTCACGATTCAATCCGAAAACGGATTCTAACTTCGGTTCTTTTCTTTCTACACCCCGTATAGAATCTAGATCGTAGAACCCGACGAACGGAGAGGAGAAACGGTGATCTGGAAGCCACGCCTCCGAACTAGACATTCCCGACGTTCATAGATGCTGTAAGTTAACCTTACATGGTTTTGGGAGATTTTAAAACATTCGAAACCTAAAAGATTCAACAAGAACCATAAATCTGTCCACTTTTGTTTTTCTACCGACGCAACAGATTTGGTGAATTTTTCCAACCCTTAAAACGAACTCAAACGGAAAAACTTAAAACACGAAAAACGTTCCTAAGACTTAGACCTAGCTGCTGTAAAAATTTGGGAATTTTTGGAGTTGATTTGATATGTGAAAACCCGTTGAAACCTAACTGTTTGATTCTAGATCTTGAAATCTTGGACAGAACTTAGGAATGATCTTGATCACATTTTTGAGATAGGATCTAGGCTGTTTTAGATCTTTGGCCGAACATGAAAGTTGTAGATAAATGTCTTAAGATGACCCCTGTCAAATTTCATTAAATTTGGAGTTGAATTGATATGGTAGAATTCGAAATCTTTGAACTGTGATTTATTAAACTCGGACAGATTTCTTCTTATGCGAAAATTGGCGATTTTGACCTACTTAGGTATCTCGGATTGAAAAAGTTAAAACACGAAAGTTGTAGATCTTGATGTTTCCGAGTAAGATATGAAATTTTGGAATTTTTGGAGTTAAATCTGATTTTAGACGAATTTTGGAGTAAACTGTGATTTACCGAAACGAAATCTTGAAATCTTGTTGAAACATGGAATTAACCTTTAGGGTTGAAACGAATTGAGATATTATTTCTAAATTAATACAATGGAAGGCAGATTTTAAAAACCAAATCCCCTTACAAACTTGATAAATTAAAATTAGGGGTGAGTGCTCTGCAGGGTGCCCCCTAACGATTCACTTCGTGCCGTAATGGACGATGGTGACCCCGCGCGCTAAATTTGAGATATGGATTGCCTAAATGGCGAAACTTAGAGCCTACACTCTCGTGAATATCTGTATGGGTTTCCCGAGGCTCCGGAGTGGTACTGGGTATGGCTGATACGGTTGCGGCCGCCGGGCTACCGGCTAAACTTGTTGACATCGCGATTTTTATCGTGAAACTTTGAAATACCAAATCGGGAATGTAATGGGGATTCTAAATTAAATTAAACTAGATTAAATGATATTGTTGTCAAATTAAATTATTTAAATGCTTTATTTAAATTATGGCTATTATCTTGAACCATGTGATATTTGTTATTAAATAGAGCCTGAGATAAATTATGCTATTGGATATGGATTAGATGAAACTAAATATTATGTTATTATCATGCTTTTGTTAAATTATTAAATTTATGGCTTTTAAACCCTACGATCATGCATGTGTTAACTTACTCAGCAATTTTGCTGACCAAACCCATTTTTATTCATTTCTTTACAGAATATGTGGAATGAGCCTGTATGAGCACGAATCATGCATGGGATTTTGGGAATTGTTATTTTGCTTTTAAATTTCGTACTTAGACTATATTATGAACGGGCCTGTTTAACCCGTGTTTTGGCCATGTCGGCCCTTTTTATATTTTCCGCTGCGATACTGTACTAAACTAAATATTTCCGCTGCGCTATGCTATTATTATTTTCGAATTATATTGTATGGGCTATTTTGAATGCTTTAAATGTTTTAAATACTGCAATACCTAGCCTTGCATCTCTTAGTAAGCTCGGAGAAACCGTGTCTTACTAGGGAGATGTGGCGGTGACATCCCGACCTGGGTGACCAAAAACCGGGGTGTTACAAGTTGGTATCAAAGCCCGGCTATTTTTAAACTGCTATTTTTAAACCATTACTATTTTTAAACTATTATTAATATTTTGACTATTATTTTAAATTTTAAAGTATTATTTCCATGGAAGAATTTTTATTCTTTATTTTAAAACCCATGGAAAAATATATATATGGTGTATTAAATTATTATTGGGGGGAATTATCATTTGCATATGCATGTTGCATCTCTGCTATGAACTTAGAATCTTGGAGACTTGAACTTAGAATCTTGGCGAAACTTGAACTTAGCATCTTGGCGAAACTTGAACTTAGAATCTTGGAAACTCGAACCTAGAATCTTGGCGAATTGAACTTAGAATCTTGGCGAATATTAACTTAGAACTCTTGCTTGCGCTAGATGGCTAGTCAGGACATGATGCAGTTGATGGTCAGGATGATGAGCGTTCATCTCGATTCCCACCAAACCCTAGAGCAAATGAAGTACCGTATGGCTCAATTGGAGGCCAATTTACATCACATGGGCAACTTGAGAGAGGCGGATCATCACCGCATAAACCAACTCGAGCGCCAAGTCCAAACCCTCACTACACAAAACTTAATACTAAAGGAATACATCGATGCCCACGGGCAAGATTTAAACACTATCTTTGACGACCTACTACCGCCGAGTTCGGAGGAGGAAGATCCGGAGGAAGATCCTGCTACCCCACCGGGAGACGTCATGAGGCACTAGAGATTCTATTGTTAGACATTGTTTTGCTAGAAAAATATTTCTACTTTTGTACTAAAATTTCTTTTGAGGAAATAAAATGCCCGATTTATTTTTTTTCAATCAAAACAAAACAAAACAAAATAAAATAAAACCCCGAAGCATACGATGCTTCTCAATCCGAACAAAGCACCACGTGCTAAATTACTACACACATATACATTCATAGAAATTGCTTAGACTATATGCTAAATCCACCAGCCCTAATCTATCATATTTATACCAGAATGGCACCTTGAGGAAGAGGAAGGGGAAGAACTCAAACCACTCCCCAAACCACCACTGAGATACCTACTGAAACACCACCAAACGTCACTGAACCGATTCAACCTGAGGTGGAACAACCCCAAGGTGCGCAGGACGCCCCCGCACCGAACAATGTGGGCGATCGTCTTAGGACGATAGAGGAAGTGTTGATTGCGCTCGGGAACGCGCAAGTCAACCAGGGTCAAGCTGCGGCGGTACCTCCGCCCCAAGCTCGCCCTAACTACCTGGCGATGGTGAATCCCTACCAGCCGCCCCACTATGCTGGTGAGGAGGATCCAGCTAAACTGGAGGAATGTATCCGGACTTTTGACAAGCTGCTAGGAGCGGTCAAATGTCCGGAAGGAGAGAGGGTACATGTCGCTTCATACTACTTGGGAGGCGAAGCTGATGACTGGTGGCAAGCAACGCAAGCCAAACTGACTGAAGATGACGAGCCTTACTCGTGGATGGAGATGATGGAGCTACTCAGGGATCGATTCTATCCCTTGAGTACTAAAGCTGCCATGTACGAAGAATTCCTGTCACTGAAGCAAGGAAGCCAAACGGTGTAGGAATACTATACACGCTTCAAGGAGCTGGTGAGGTTCGCACCAAGGCTAGTGCCTAATGATGCGGAGAAGGCACAGAAGTTCGAGATGGGACTGAACCTGTCTGTGCGCGAAGTGATCGCGGGGGTACACTACCCCGATTTGCAAGCTGTATACGATCGCGCTGTAGCGGTAGCACGCGTGCAGCAGCTGAAAAGAAGGGTGAGTGGGGAGTCCAGCAGGGGTCCTCAAGACAAGAGAAGCCGAGACTCAAGAAACGAGAACAACACTGGAAGGAACGAGCAGCGTAGAGGGTCGAATAGGCCCCAACAGAACAACACGGGGAGGAGGTTCAATCAAGAAGATCCGGTACCGCCTTGCCCGCGATGTGGACGACCACATCTGGCAAGGGGATGCCCGCAACAAGGCGCCTGTTACCGATGCGGTCGAATGGGTCACGTTCGACGGGAATGTCGAACTAGGCTCGAGAACATAACGAAGAGGGACGATTTGGTCGCGGCGCAAGAACAGCCTCAAAACCAAAACGGGCGAAACGGCAATAACCAAGGGTACAGACCCCCTCAAAATAGGCCGCAAAACCAGAACCAGAACCAACGACCTCCGCCCCCACAGAATCAAAACCAGCAACAAAATCAACAGCCGAATGCGAATCAGCAGGGCAATCAGGGACGCCCTGTGGGGAGGCTCAATGTGGTAAACCAAGCGGACGTGCCTGCGCAAGGAGAAGTGATGGCAGGTACATTCCACGTTTTGAATACACCCCTTAGAATTTTATTTGATTCCGGAGCTAGTTGCTCAATTATTGCATCAAGGATAGTGCCTGAGTTAGATCTACCTAAGTGCGAGAGAATTAGCTTAGGAATTCAATTGCCTTCTGGAGAAGTAGTGTCTTGCCCTAAACGATATAACGGAATTCCTATAGTGATAAAGAACGTAGAATTCTTCGCGAACTTGGTAGAATTTAACTTAAGAGACTTTGACATCATACTGGGGATGGATTGGCTATCCCAGTATAAAGCGGTGATCGAATGCCAAAAGCAAAAGATCACCTTGTCAAAAAGTAGGGGAAAGAGAGTTATCTTTTACTCTCAGCCCCCTAAGAAAAGTAACAAAATCGTTAGTGCACTCAAACTAAGTAACTTGATGCGTAAGGGGTATGAACTATATGCGTGCTATGTGCACAACCTTGAGGCGGAAGAGGACAAGGTTGATAGCATACCAGTGGTAAGAGAATACCCGGACGTGTTCCCTGAAGACGTTCCGGGCATGCCACCTGAGAGAGATCTTGAATTCACGATAGATCTCATTCCGGGGACAGAGCCTGTCTCAAAAGCTCCGTACCGGATGGCACCACTGGAAATGAAGGAGTTAAAGGAACAACTCGAGGAGCTATTGGGAAAAGGTTACATAAGACCGAGTACGTCCCCTTGGGGAGCACCGGTTTTGTTTGTCAAAAAGAAAGACGGAGGACTACGTCTTTGCATAGATTACCGAGGACTAAACCAAGTGACCATTAAGAATAAATACCCCCTTCCGAGAATAGAGGATCTGTTTGATCAACTGAAGGGAGCTTCAGTATTCTCGAAGATCGATTTGCGATCTGGGTATCATCAATTGAGGATCGCCGAGAAGGACATTCCGAAGACGGCATTTCGAACGCGATATGGCCATTACGAGTTCACAGTGTTATCCTTCGGGTTAACAAATGCTCCGGCCATGTTCACGAATCTCATGAACAACGTGTTCCGAGAATTGTTAGACCAGTGTGTCGTAGTGTTCATTGACGACATCCTGATCTACTCGAAGAGCGAGGAGGAGCATGCGAAGCACTTACATCAAGTGTTGGAAATCTTGCGAAGAAATCAGCAATACGGCAAGCTGTCGAAATGTGACTTCTGGCTGAAAGAAGTGGCATTTCTCGGACACATAGTATCCGCTGATGGAGTATCAGTGGATCCGGCAAAAGTCTCTGCCGTAACTGAATGGGCAACTCCGAAAAGTCCAACGGAAATAAGGAGTTTCCTTGGATTAGCCGGATATTATAGACGATTTGTGAAGGACTTTTCAAGGATTGCACGTCCTTTGACCCAGCTACTTAAGAAAGGAGCAAAATACGAGTGGACCGAAGCATGTGAGACATCGTTTCAAGAGCTGAAGAAACGACTCACAACCACACCGGTATTAACACTACCATCAGAGAATGGTGACTTCGAAGTATATAGCGATGCTTCGAAGGAAGGTTTAGGTTGTGTTTTGATGCAAGACTCGAGAGTCGTAGCCTATGCATCACGCCAATTGAAACCTCACGAGGAAAATTATCCGACACATGACCTGGAATTGGCAGCGGTCGTTTTCGCTCTAAAGATATGGAGACATTATCTTTATGGGCGGAAGTGTCGAATGTTCACCGACCACAAGAGCTTGAAATATATATTCACTCGGAAGGAGTTGAATTTGAGACAGCGAAGGTGGTTGGAACTCATTAAGGACTACGATTTAGAGATAGCATACCACGAGGGGAAGGCGAATGTGGTAGCCGATGCCCTAAGCCGGAAAACCCAACACGTGACAAACTCGTTGGTAATTCCGCCGGCATTGTACATGGATTTGGCAAGATTGGAGTTAGAACTTGTGCATCCTGGCACAGTGAGAGAAACGGTCAATGCCATGGTCGTAGAAACTCCAATATTGGACGAGATTCGACTCGCTCAACCGGGCGATCCGAAACTCGAGAAGATAAAAGGGTATATTGCCGAAGGAAAGGCAATAGGATTTGCTGTCCACGAGGATGGAAGCATCCGTTTTAAAGGTAGATGGTGTGTGCCTCTTAAATGTGCCGAATTAAAGCAAAGGTTGATGGAGGAAGGGCACAACACGCCATATTCCGTACATCCCGGAGGTGACAAGATCTATTGGTGGCCGGGAATGAAGAAGGAAGTGGCAAATTTCGTGGCGAGATGTCTCACCTGCCAAAAGGTTAAGGCAGTGCGACATAAACCCTTAGGATTGATGCAACCACTAGAGATTCCAAGTTGGAAGTGGGATAGCATCTCAATGGACTTTGTCTCGGGATTACCCCGATCACCTAAAGGCATGAACAAGATTTGGGTGATTGTGGATAGGCTAACGAAGACAGCCATATTTATCCCAATGAAAGACACGTGGACTATGGACCAATTGGCCCGAGCCTACATTGATAATGTGGTACGACGACATGGAGTACCACATGAAATCATTTCCGATAGAGACAGTAGATTTGTCTCTCATTTCTGGACGGAGTTACAAAAAGCTCTCGGTACTCAAATCAAAATGAGCACCGCATTCCACCCGATGACGGATGGACAAACCGAAAGAACAATCCAAACACTAGAAGACATGCTGAGAGCATGTGTGTTGGAATTCAAAGAAAATTGGGAATCTCATTTACCCTTGATTGAGTTTTCCTATAATAATAGTTACCATGCTAGTATCGGCATGGCACCTTTCGAGGCATTGTATGGACGAAAGTTCCGAAGCCCTTTGAGCTGGGAAGAAAACGATAAGTCCGTGGTAGTGGGACCACAACTTATCGAAGACATGGCTCAACAAATCAGAGTGATCCAAGGGAAGATGAAAGCCGCTCAAGACCGTCAAAAGAGTTATGCCGACGTGAGACGACGAGACCTAGAATTTCAAGTGGGAGATAGGGTCATGCTAAAGATATCACCCATGAAGGGGGTGATGCGCTTTGGCAAACGAGGGAAGTTAAGTCCGCGATACATAGGACCTTACGAAATTCTAGAACGAGTCGGAACTCTAGCCTACCGATTGGCTTTACCGCCACACTTAGATCGAGTTCATAATGTCTTCCATGTCTCGCAACTAAAGAAGTATGTGCCGGACCCGACACATGTACTTCAACCGGAGATAATTGAGCTAGACGAAGATTTGACTTACGAAGAAGTTCCAGTGCGTATTCTCGATACTAAGGAACGAGTAACGAGGAACAAAACCATCAAAATGATCAAGGTTCTTTGGTCAAACCACGAAAGTGAGACGACAACTTGGGAAGTAGAATCCGACATGAGAGAACGATACCCGACGTTGTTCCAAACCGATTCCGACACAGTTATGGGGACATAACTGCAATCTTAAGGGGGAGAGGATGTCATACCCCCTAATTTTTCGTGCATTTTTGTAAACTTTTGAACTACGTTATGGCTTGATCCCTTTACCGGGTACGTAGGCAGCTTAACACAAGACCTTAGCACGAGGCGAGAAAAGCCGAAACACAACTTCGAGGACGAAGTTGATTCTTAAGGAGGGTAGACTGTAATACCCGAGAATTTTCCAACATAAAATAAAACAATAATTAAATAAATAAATAATAAATAAAATAAATACTATAAATAAATAAACAAATCCAGCAAATAAAAGAAATAAATAAAGATAAGGAAATGAGAAATGAGATTTTTACTTAGAAAGGAATTAAAGGAATTTAATTCAGTAAAAGGATGGATAAATGGTACACCAAAACCCGACACTAATGAACTCGAGTATTCGAGTCCAAAACATCCAATTAGACTGAGAATAAAATTAGAGAGAAAGTATGAACCCGAATATACCCCGGAAATCGGAATTCGGGAGCATAGAAGGATAGAAACCCGAAAGAGAGGCGGAAAAGCACGACGGATCGCACGACCCGCCCGGACCGAAGTCCAGGCGAAGTCGGCGCGGTGGCCGCGCGGTGAAGTGGCTTCAGCGCGCCACGACCGCGCCACCCCACAGATTCGTTTGTTGCGTGAATCTCTCGCCCGAACGCGGATTTTTCGACTTTCGGTTGAATATCTCTCGACTCCAGACTTTTAGGTCGGTTGTGGACGCCCTAGGGATTGAGAATTCTATAAATAAACCCCTTGGGAGCCCCAAACAAGTTTACAAAACCCTACAATCTTCTATACGTTCGAAACCCTAAATTCGGAGTCGACGGAAAGCACCAAACGGAGGCAGCAGCTTGGACGAGAATCCAAGGTCTCCAAACGTTGTGGTAAGCTCTAGTCCAATAAATCTTTTCACGATTCAATCCGAAAACGGATTCTAACTTCGGTTCTTTTCTTTCTACACCCCGTATCGAATCTAGATCGTAGAACCCGACGAACGGAGAGGAGAAACGGTGATCTGGAAGCCACGCCTCCGAACTAGACATTCCCGACATTCATAGACGCTGTAAGTTAACCTTACATGGTTTTGGGAGATTTTAAAACATTCGAAACCTAAAAGATTCAACAAGAACCATAAATCTGTCCACTTTTGTTTTTCTACCGACGCAACAGATTTGGTGAATTTTTCCGACCCTTAAAACGAACTCAAACGGAAAAACTTAAAACACAAAAAACGTTCCTAAGACTTAGACCTAGCTGCTGTAAAAATTTGGGAATTTTTGGAGTTGATTTGATATGTGAAAACCCGTTGAAACCGAACTGTTTGATTCTAGATCTTGAAATCTTGGACAGAACTTAGGAATGATCTTGATCACGTTTTTGAGATAGGATCTAGGCTGTTTTAGATCTTTGGCCAAACATGAAAGTTGTAGATAAATATCTTAAGATGACCCCTGTCAAATTTCATTAAATTTGGAGTTGAATTGATATGGTAGAATTCGAAATCTTTGAACTGTGATGTATTAAACTCGGACAGATTTCTTCTTATGCGAAAATTGGCGATTTTGACCTACTTAGGTATCTCGGATTGAAAAAGTTAAAACACGAAAGTTGTAGATCTTGATGTTTCCGAGTAAGATATGAAATTTTGGAATTTTTGGAGTTAAATCTGATTTTAGACGAATTTTGGAGTAAACTGTGATTTACCGAAACGAAATCTTGAAATCTTGTTGAAACATGGAATTAACCTTTAGGGTTGAAACGAATTGAGATATTATTTCTAAATTAATACAATGGAAGGCAGATTTTAAAAACCAAATCCCCTTACAAACTTGATAAATTAAAATTAGGGGTGAGTGCTCTGCAGGGTGCCCCCTAACGATTCACTTCGTGCCGTAATGGACGATGGTGACCCCGCGCGCTAAATTTGAGATATGGATTGCCTAAATGGCGAAACTTAGAGCCTACACTCTCGTGAATATCCGTATGGGTTTCCCGAGGCTCCGGAGTGGTACTGGGTATGGCTGATACGGTTGCGGCCGCCGGGCTACCGGCTAAACTTGTTGACATCGCGATTTTTATTGTGAAACTTTGAAATACCAAATCGGGAATGTAATGGGGATTCTAAATTAAATTAAACTAGATTAAATGATATTGTTGTCAAATTAAATTATTTAAATGCTTTATTTAAATTATGGCTATTATCTTGAACCATGTGATATGTGTTATTAAATAGAGCCTGAGATAAATTATGCTATTGGATATGGATTAGATGAAACTAAATATTATGTTATTATCATGCTTTTGTTAAATTATTAAATTTATGGCTTTTAAACCCTACGATCATGCATGTGTTAACTTACTCAGCAATTTTGCTGACCAAACCCATTTTTATTCCTTTCTTTACAGAATATGTGGAATGAGCCTGTATGAGCATGAATCATGCATGAGATTTTGGGAATTGTTATTTTGCTTTTAAATTTCGTACTTAGACTATATTATGAACGGGCCTGTTTAACCCGTGTTTTGGCCATGTCGGCCCTTTTTATATTTTCCGCTGCGATACTGTACTAAACTAAATATTTCCGCTGCGCTATGCTATTATTATTTTCGAATTATATTGTATGGGCTATTTTGAATGCTTTAAATGTTTTAAATACTGCAATACCTAGCCTTGCATCTCTTAGTAAGCTCGGAGAAACCGTGTCTTACTAGGGAGATGTGGCGGTGACATCCCGACCTGGGTGACCAAAAACCGGGGTGTTACAGCTTCAAAGAAAAAATTAGGCTTAAGGCTCAAATTGGTTAATCCTAAAGGGAAAATATTTTTGGGTTTGGATTTCAAAAGAAGGCCAAAATTTTGGTTTTCTAGGTGCCTCAAACATATACTCGATTTTTGGAATATGGCATGGTCTTGAATCGGTCCCAATCGCAAGTTCTAGTTTCCTTTAATCAAAATGATTTTCACACATCAAAGAAAAGAATGAGTAAAAATGACTCATGGCTCAAATCTCACATGGAATGGTTCATTCATGTCATACAATATTCTTAAATATAATCTTTGAAAAATTCTTACAATCTATTCAATTAAATTCTCAACATGAGGACTTATTACCCAACAAGATGATTGTATCATTAAATTTTTATAGCTCAAAACCTCAAAAATTCATATCATGCATGTCTTCAATTATATTATCCCAATTTAAAAGTTTGAAAATTTAATCATAAACCAAAATCTCATATGTGAATTCTTAGACAGAGTTATGCATGCTTTGCACTGGATATAAATATAAAATAATAAAATAAACAAAAAGGAAAAGTAACACACCTTTTTTTTTTAAGTGAAGAATCAACATCCTCACATTTTGAGCCTTGCTCGAAATGTGAGTAAATCAATTCCTACTTAAACAAATTATCAAAATCAAAATAACATAAAAGAGGAGGGAGGGAGGGAGAAAATATTAACATAAGAGATAGAAAAATAATTCCGATAGCCTTTTTCGTCAAACCAATTAAATGTTCGACGATTTTGGCTATGTGTGATCGTTTGGTTCGTCGAACAAAGGGGTTGTTCGATGCCCAACACTTAAGAAAAATTCTGATTTTCATCAAAATTGTTCAATCACATTTTTGGATTTTCTAAAATTTAATCTACTATATTTACTTGCATAAATTAGGTCGGATTAATTCTGTTCTTATAAAAGTTATTCCGGATTTTAAATTGCTTTAAATTCCAAGAATACTTTCAATTAATCACAGAATCGATCCAACCGGGAACCTGTTTTGGAGCTTTAATTTTCTTTTCGGTAGTTCCGCAAATTCCTGCAAAGCAAACACAGAGAAAGTTATCGAGTTTTCTCAAAAATATCAACATCCTCACATTTAGAGTCTTGGTACTCTAAATGTGAGTTAATTGATCAATACCCAAATTATTTAATATAATATCCACAAGAGATACAAATATAAATATATGTATACATATAATTTTGACTTGCAGAAATTTAGGTTGGATTAATTCCGTGCTTGCGAAAATTATTCCGGATTTTAAATTTCTTTGAATTCCGGATATAATCTTCGGTCAATTACAGAACTAATCCAACCGGGAACCTCTTTAGATGCTCAGTCGGGACAGGGGCGACGGAAAGTGAGATGATGGCCGTGGCTTGTCCGATGGTGGTGAGCAATTGGTAGTCCGAAGATCTGCTACTCCATTTGTTGTTTCACCAGTGATGAGGGTTCCCTCAGCGCAGTGGTGGTAATGAGGTGGATGGGCGATGGAGCAGCGGTGGAGCTTCGTGGTCCGGATGTGGTGGAGATGACAAACACGTGAGTCTCACGTGTTGTGCAATTTACAATTGCAAATTAGTGTAGCTCCACTGCCACACTTCTCCATTTTTCTTTGATTTTTCGCTTAATTAACCTCGATTTTACAATTGGAGAAGTGTAAAATTAAACGAAAGATCAAAGTAGTGTAGCCCAAATGCTACACTTCCACATTTAACTCCTTACACCATTTTCGATGGCTCCAACATTCCTGCAAGACAAAATACCCAATTGGTTAGGTTTTCCCCTCAAATCAACATCCTCACATTTAGAGTCTTGGTACTCTAAATGTGTAATTGATTTGAGGGTACTTCTCTGTTCTGAAATATATACACTAAACTAACACTAAACTAACTATGAGTAATCAGGAGTGTAATTCTCTTAATAAACGACGCTGCATCCTCCCCGGCAACGGCGCCATGAAACTTTTGACAAATTTCATTAACACGAGTATTTTTCAAGAAAATATATCAGGTTCGGATTTATTAAATGAAAAGAGTTATGATTCAGGGGAAGGGGTTTAAGGATATATAAAGGTTGTTACTCTTTATTACTCAGGTGGGGTGCTTTAATTTCAAATGGCGCTGCAGTCCTCTCATGTCATGAAACTTTTGACAAGTCTCATGGTACAACCGGGATAGATTGACCTTCAGCCTGTCACACTGAGGGTCCCCGGCATATGTGCCATGATACTTCTCATGATTTCATGTCATGAGATTACCTACCATGAAACTTTCGGCAGACTCCCACTACATGAGTATTTTCTGAAAAATCACATTTTTATTTACTCGTGTTAAGAAACTGTGCCCCCGAAAGCGCACGGAGTCAAAAATTGCAGTATTTATAGTAAGTACCGGATCGTTCACTGAAGGATGTGCGATGGAAGCAGGGCCCACGCCGTTTACTAAGATTTTCCACTCGGTTACTCGATACAAGTTTGTGAAATGACTAACAACTACTTGACAGAATTTAAACTAAGCTATGAAAGCAACAAGGTAAAGCAGATAAAATTATTCTAGAAAGCGAATTAAATTTAATCTAAGAAAGCAATAGAATTATTCTAAGAAAGCGATTAAGATTATTCTAAGAAAGCAGATTTAAAACATGACAGAAGGGACAGAAAGAAAAGAATAAAGATTGGACAAGATTCAGATGAAACACAGTTAAACTTCCATTTTAATTACACAGATCTTTGTTTGGGATAACCCATCAGTTAGCTAACTCTCATGCTCTCTATACCATGTTCCCTATAACAGACAGGTACTTACAGTAAGAGTTTACATGTTCTTAAGAAAACAAATTCTAAGATACCACAGACTCACAAATGCCCTCACATGGCCATGCTGAGGCATATTATTCATCTGTGGTGGACAAGCAACACCTGACAAATCATTTATTGAAGTGTCAAGTACCGTTATCATTCCCCCATGTCACACCCAAAGTGTAACACCCCGGTTTTTGGTCACCCAGGTCGGGATGTCACCGCCACACCTCTCTAGCAAGACACGGTTTCTCCGAGCTTACTAAAGAGATGCAAGGCTATGGTTTTTCAGAATTTAAAATATTCAAACAGCCCATTCACATATAATTTAAAAATAGTACATCAAAGTTGCAGCGGAAAATAATATTTACATATATATATTGCAGCGGAATTTAAATATAGGGCCAACATGGCCTAATCACGGGTTAAACAGGCCCGTTCATGCAAGATCTAGTCTAATACAAAAATTCAAAATAATATATCATCCCAAACTTCCCGTGTATGCATATGACGATGCATAATTCTCAACTCTGAAAGAACAAAAAGAAAACATGGTTTTGGTCAGCACTACGTGCTGAGTAAGTTAACACATACAAGATTATGAGGTTTCAAAGCCTTTGTTTAAATTTAATGAAAACATGTGCATAATTTAGATAATTCATGTAACCGCATAATTTAGAAGACAGGGATTCATAAGATCATCAATATAGCTTGCAACGTAATTAAATAAGTTGCCATAAATTTAAAAATACAAATTATCAAGGACTTAATTGGATTCCCTCATCGATGTCTCGTTTCGATTCTTTTACAGATCACCACCGCTAGGGCTCTTATGTCCGCCAGCCTTACGCCTGGGCTCTTATGTCCACAGGTATCATGGTCAATACAGATCTTTTAATTAGAGTTAATCCGTCCGCTAGACATACGATCACTGTTTCGCTAGGGCTCTTACGTCAACCTAGACATACACTTGGGCTCTTATGTCCCAAGCCGCAGAGAACATTGACAGTATCTAGCTTAGTCATAACCCACAATATATTTTAATCTTCTCGTTTCATGTATCGTATGTCAAAGTATCTCTATTCGTTTCAACCTCAAAGGCTAATCCCACCGTTTCAACAAGATTTCAAGATTTGACTCGGTCAACCACAGTTTACTCTAAAATTCGTTAAAAATCAGATTTAATTTCAAAAATTCCAAAATTTCAGAACTGACTCCAAAACGTCGAGATCTACAACTTTCGTGTTTTAATTTTTTCAATCCGAGATACCTAAACAGGTCAAAAACACTAATTTTCACAGAAGTACTGTTCTGTCCGAATTTCATATAACTCAGTTTAAAGATTTCGAATTCTACCATAGCAATTCAACTCCAAATTTAATGAAATTTTACAGAGATCATCTTAAGACAATTATCTACAACTTTCATGTTCGGCTAAAGATCTAATTCGGCCTAGAACCCTAGTCAAAAACGTCAACAAGTTCGAATCTATGTTCTGTCAAGAACTTCAAGATCTAAGTTTCAGCAGTTCGGTTTGGGGTGGATTTCGTATATCAAATCATCACGAAAATTTCTGAAATTTTACGGAGGTGTTCTTAACATATAGATCTACAACTCTTATGTTCAACGCCAAGCCTAGATCGGTCTAGATCTAAGGTAGAAATCACCAACAAGTTCGAATAAAGAATCTATCATCGTTTCAAGATTTAAATCTAAAGCAGGCTCGTTTACGATCGGTTTCGCATATCAAAACACGATGAAAAATTATGAAATTTTTACACAACCTAGATCAGAGTCTTAGGAACGTTTTTCGTGTTTTAAGTTTTCCCGTTTGAGGTCGTTTAAAGGTTCGGAAAAATTAGACAAAACTGTTGCGCCGTTAGAAATCACATGTTGACAGATTTACGAAAGATTTGATTAAGTTTCTAGATTCAAATATTTTAACTACTCCCAAAACCGTGTAAGCGTTAACTTACAGATTGTTGAGTGTCCGGTATCGTCGATTCGGAGGCGTGGCTTCCCGTCCTCCGTTTATCCTCTCCGTTTGTCGGGTTCTTCGCTCTCGATTCGAATCGGGGGTTTGGAATAGAAAAAGATCGAATTTAGGATTCGTTTTCGAATCGTTTATTGAATAAAGATTGGATCGAGACTTACCACGACTATGGAGATCTGTAGAGAAACTCGTCCAACAGCGTTCGTCTTGGTTTCGTGCCTCCGACGACTCCGGATTTAGGGTTTCGAACGTATGGAATGTTGTAGGGTTTTGTAAACTTGTTTGGGGCTCCCAAGGGCTTTATTTATAGATTTCCCAAGCCCTAGGGCGTCCAACATCTGACCTAAAGGTCTTGGGTCGAGAGACGTTCAACCGAAAGTCGAAAAATCCGCGTTCGGGCGAGAGATTCACGCAACGGGCGAATCTGTCAAGTGGCGCGGTCGTGGCGCGGTCTTCCCTCTTCACCGCGCGGCCACCGCGCGACTCTCGCCTGGACTTCGGTCCGGGCGGGTCGTGCGATCCGTCGTGCTTTTCCGCCTCTCTTTCGGGTTTCTATCCCTCTATGCTCCCGAATTCCGATTCCCGGGGTATATTCGGGCTCCGATTTCCTATCCTAATTTTATTCGGACCTAAATTTATGTTTGGACTCGAGTTATTGAGTCCATCGATGTCGGCTCCCCGTGTAACCATTTATTCAATTAAATTGCCTTCGGCTTCCCGGGTTCTCGGAATTTTGTTTCATTTTTAATTTGAATTCCATTTCCCATCATCTATGATTCTTTATTCATTTATCATGTTTATTATATTTATTTATTTATTTTACTTATTTATTTATTTATTTATTTATTTTTTTTTTTATGTTGCAAAATTCTCGGGTATTACAGTCTACCCTCCTTAAGAATCAACTTCGTCCTCGAAGTTGTGTTTCGGCTTTTCTCGTGCTAAAGTCTTTTGTTTGTTTTATTACTTTGTGACTGAACTTAGAATTAAGACTTCTA